>OU898281.1:81042893-81057893 GCA_918026665.1 Diabrotica balteata | reverse complement strand
TAATTTCATAATTGATTGTTGTATGTTCATCATTGTTTCCTGCTGTGTTCTTATCATTGTTTTTTGCTGTTTTTATCATTGCTGTTTATTATTTGTCCTCAACTATAATATCGGTTTGTTCACTATCTGATTCTTCTTCCAAATTTACTGCTTTCTCTTTGTTATCTTCCTCTCTTTCGTGCACTTTAGTTTGTTTTCCTGTTACCGACATTTTTCTTTGGTAAAATTTACCCAGTATCCACAAAAACCTCTTTTATAAAGAAACCAAAGAAAATCTTTCACTTGGACAATTTTCCTAAATGTTATCAAATATTTGTAAATATACTAAATCATTTTAAATAAATCTGTAGAATTCTTGTAAATTCACCTGTATGACTTAAAATGTGGATAAAAAGAAGAATACCAAATTATATAACATATATGCTTCTACTCATGTTTTATCTTACACAAAATCAAATTAATTATGATCTAATTGTCAAATTAAAACAAAAAATTTATTTAATGAATTTTAATGTAGACGCCAGATTATTAAATATAGGTTTTTCTCATCTCAGGGTTCTTAATAAGTTCAAAAACATTACCTTTTCTTTTAATATTGCTTGAGAAAAAATAAAGGTAGAAGGAAATAAATAAAAGTAATTAATTGGCGTAATAAATTCAGAATATAATGAACAAATACCTTTGTTTGTCTGTTTCCCTGAATTACTCTGTTGCATATACAATAAACCAAAAAAAATTCAATTGAATATGATTCAATCAATGTTTCGTGTCCACAATTTGCCTCTGCATTTTCTAAAAGGATTTACTTTAATTAGTTCCATATCCAAACAAACTCCTTCCCGATTATGCTTATAAAAACAAAACTGTCGACAAACTCCTAATAATGTTTATTGCTCCTATTGGAGTGCCAAAATTCTCCTTATCTATGCTTCGCTCCAATAATAGTAAATTATTTACTTACAAATACTGCAACTACAGCTTTGAACACAATCTTTGCACTACTTTTCGTCACAATAATTTTTCTTTCATCGGTTTAGAAAAACAAACTATATGCATACTCATTTCGATTTTGTCTTTACTCACGTTAAGTTCAACAGCAGATGATCCTCCTTGCTTTTTCAATCTCATTCCTGTCTGTCCATCCCTTCCACAAGAAATTGTAACCAATCAAAACATTCTTTCTTTGCATTCAACCAAATTCCAAAACTCTCCAAATTCTTTAAACAGAACTAATCTTAAATTCCCGTAATTGTGTACAAATTAGCGCTTTTGAGATAACATAAATGACTCCCTGAAAACGGCAGGTAGATATCATATTTCAATGCAACCTTTTATTTACAAACTATTCTTAAATCTATTGATTTCAATATTTCCATAATCCCCAAAGAAAATTCCAGTTCAAACATAGATCTAAAATTGACACAATCTCTATTTTAGTACTTCACCATCACTATAAAAATTATATATATATATATATATATATATATTATATTATATATAATATATATATATATAAGCTATAATTCCATTACAAATTAGTATGTGGTTGATGTTTATGGTTTATGAAATAAAACAATATTACTTGTAGTTGTTAATTTATTTAAACACCTAAAAGATGCACCAATACCTGGGTGGGAAGTATATAAATATATATATATTTATATATATTATATTATATATATAATATATTATATATTATATATATATTGGTTTATATATATATATATGTTTATATATATATGTTTTATATTATATATATATATATATATATATATATATATATATAAACAAAAGAGATATTTAAATGAAACTAGCCGCTCGCTCATAGTGCAAGGAATTAATACCATATATAGATAATTAATACCATATATAGTGCAGCCAGAGCTACTAATATTCATTCTCGATTTATTATTGTTATATACTTGTTTTGATTCGTAGTTTTAATCTTTGTATTTTACTTAATTTTGTAAATAAAGTGTTTTTAAACACGCGAGTCTAAAAACGAGTTACTTAATTGGTGCAGTCAGTAGAAAATACTTAAAGATTGCAGCAGATTCCAGATAATTGCAGTATAACCGTTGGTTTCCACCATTAATCCGGAGAACCTACAGTCAGAAAGTAAGTTACTGAAAATTTTTCTTACTTCCTATTACTAGCTATTCTCCTTTCTATTTTTTGAAAATTATTACCAGTTTTAGTTTATTTTTACCATTTGTCAGAGATTGTAATAAATCTTCTTCTTTTGAGTAATTTCTAAAAATATTTTATATAAAGTGATATCGATAATTTAATTCTAACCTAAGCAAAATGGCATTAAATAACACACCTACAATTCAAGGGGCAAAAGCTCTCGCCGACTTTTTACCCATATTTAATGGATATCCATTAAAATTGAAAAGTTTTATCCAAAGATGTGATCAGTATTATCGCACTTATGGCATTAATATCGCACAAACAACAGATAATACCTTGAATGATTTAACCTTTAATGTATTATGTACGGACATGTCAGACGAACAGACCCAAACCGATCGATAGCAAAAATAACAAAGTGGAGTACCATAGGAAAACGCAAAAGAGGCAGACCAAGAAGATCTTTTAGAGATAAGGTAGATGAAGCCATGGAAAGAAGAGGATTGGAAGACGGAGAATGGGAGGACAAAGAAGAATGGATAAAATGGTTGAGAGAAGGGAGAAGCTGTAGGAACCCCTTCATATATATATATATATATATATATATATATATATATATATATATATATATATATATATATTATATATATATATATATGTTCAAAAAGATAATGTATTAAACTTCGTCATGTGTCGACCTGATTTAAATACCTGGCCACTGATTCGAGGTACACTGAGAAACAATTTCTGGGACAGAATCGACAGACAAACACTAAACAAAGAATTTTTACAAATAACAACATACAAAAAATAAAAATATTATAGATTTCTTGGCAAGAATATCACAACTTAAATCAAGATTAGAAATTAAAATAAACTCAGAAGTAAGAATTTAAGTATAATATTAATGGAACAAAATGAAGCAAACTCCATAGATAATATACTGGCAAACGAAAATGAGAAAACCAGCACGATTCCAGAACCAGATATATTAAACAGACAATTTTATAATGACCAAAGAGTCGATTTAATAAACTCAAATATTCAAATAAATTTAAAGGAAAACTTCAATTTCAACATTCAAAACCAAATACTCAAATAAGTTATAACCAACAGCACCGCAATCTTAATCCAAAATTTTAACTCGAATAATCATCGATACCATACACGTTATCCATCTAATTCTAATTATAATCAATCAAATCACCATAAACAAAACAATCATTTCAATCAGCCTAATAATCAAGGGTAAAACTTTTCTAATTACAACCAATCTAATTCTAATCGTTATGACCAAAATAATTATTTCAATCAGCCAAGTACATCAAAGCAAAATTTTCCAAGTAAACCGATAAAAATTCAATCTAGGCCTGTTCAAACAAAGATCTTCACAACCGAACAATTTTTCGGAAAACCTAAAAAGTCTTCGATACAAAAATTGTCCAAAAAATACATTCTCACCAGAACCAATGTTAACGACATCCCGAATCTCTTCCGGAAACAAAAACTTCCCTTTAATCAGGGAGGCCTCCAAACTTCCAATTCGAGGTATTTTATCAAGTAGAAGGCAAAGATGAAGATAATCCTTATTGTTATACATATAGTCACCTTCCGAATCCCCAAATACACTCCGTAAACAAAAATGAAAATTTTCAAGAAGAACATCACAAAAAACCAAACGGTTAACTCAACACATCGATTTAAATAATAAAGTTCCCAATTATCTACCATATATTTAATTAAATTTCCCAACTTCCATCAAATTATTCATTAATTATAGAAACGATTTCAATTCTCAAAAGATAGAAATTCCACCTTCGTCATCTATAATAAAAAAGATCATCATCATCACATCATTACCAGATTGAGATATATTTCTTAAGACATTATTAATGAAACAAAAACAATAAAAATTCCATCAAGTTTAATTCACGGTAAAGACGGACGTGTAAAAATTGAATTTGTTAATAAAACATTCTACACACAACTAATTAACATCGAAAACAACTTTTTAAATAGTTTTCCGGAAAGAAAATTTTAGACAAGATCATTGAAGAGAAACTTGCATTGAAGCTATAAGTGGGAGAATACCAAGATATTTTTCATAACGCTGAAGACAAATTGTTCACAAATCAAGTAAAACACAGCATTACGACGACTGATGAAATTCCAGTGTATTCCAAATCATACAGATATTCCCACATACACAAGGAAGAAATAAGAAAACAAATAAATAAAACGTTGGAAGATGGAATAATCAGACCATCGCAGAGTCCGTGGAGCTCTCCCATCAGGATTGTTCCTAAGAAATTAGACGCTTCCGGCAAACAACAATGGCGAGTCGTGGTAGATTATAGAAAAATAAACGAAAAAAACTGTTGACGATCGCTACCCATTACCTTCAATTCAGGATATACTAGATAAACTTGGAAGATGCAAATATTTTACTACAATTGACTTAGCTTTTGGATTTACACAGATAGAAATAGGAAAAAAGAGTCGATTCCTAAGACAGCTTTCAACGTCGAAAATGGCCACTAAGAATATCTTCGCATGCCATTTGGTCTTAAAAATGCACCGGCGACGTTTCAATGAGTAATGAATAACGTACTTAAATTTTAAATAAAATTTGTTTTATATATATGGATGACATAATAATATTCTCCACTTCACTTTAGAACACATCATTACCCCAAAAGGCATTAAACCTAATCCGAAAAAAGTAAATGCAATAAAAAAATTTCCCATTCCAAAAACTGCCAAGAAATTTAATCATTTCTAGGACTCATACCGAAGATTTATAAAAAAATCGCCAATTTGACTGAGCCGTTAACATCATGCTTAAAGAAGAAAATGCAAATAAATACACTCCTGAATTTATAGAAAATTTTGAACTTTGTAAGAACGTCTTGATGAATGATCCTTATACAATACTCAGATTTCAACAAACCTTTTAATGTAACAACCGATGCTTCCAATTTTGCAATCGGTGCAGTACTATCTCATGAACCAGTAGGAAACGACTTACCTTTTGAATCTAGAACTTTGAATCCAGCGGAATATCACTACAGTACTATAGAAAAGGAACTCTTAGCTATAGTATATGCT
The DNA here is from genome assembly GCA_918026665.1 of Diabrotica balteata. Lineage (NCBI taxonomy): Eukaryota > Metazoa > Arthropoda > Insecta > Coleoptera > Chrysomelidae > Diabrotica > Diabrotica balteata. The sequence continues at coordinate 81,052,652 of OU898281.1, read as the reverse complement.
GTTAAATATTTTAGACCATACTTGTACGGCACAAAATTCAATATGTGACCATAAACTCTTACAATGGATTTTCTCCTCAAAGGAACCTAATTCCAAACTAATTAGAAGGAAACTTAAACTAGAGGAATACGATTACCAGATTATTTTTATAAGAAAGGCAAATTAAATACAAACGCAGATACTCCCTCCAGAGTAGAAATTCATCCCGTAGAAACCGAAGATAATGACATCATTGTCCATTATAATGAACTAACATCACAATTAATTTATTGATCTTAAAGAATCAACAAATGAAGTGTCAAAACTTAGATTCGAATTCTATTAGATTCAAATGATATTCTACTAAAACCCGCTCTTGATCACAACGATATACAAGATATTATAAATATCAATCTCTACCAAAATATAACGCACGAATTTATTACGAAATAATTGATAAAGAATTACCAATACCAGAAGAAGATATTCTAGACTCTACAGAAGAAAATATTTAAAAAGAAACACTACCACTAGAAGACACCCAAAAAGAGACAAAAACAAAAATTCTTCAGAACATCGTAATATCAAATACAGAAGAGAAATCGTACTATTTATAAACGGTGCATACTAGTCTCGAAGATCCCATATTAAATATACCGTATGCGAAAAGGCCATAAATATATACAAAAATCAAATAATAGTAACATCTGCAAATATATCGAAATCCAAATATAGTTTCTATGTTTAATAAAAGAAATCATAAAACCCAATACAACCTAGTGCCTACTCTTCCCAAACAAAGACCTCGAAATACCCTTTATTCGTTTTATGATGATGATACGCTCATGGTCGGTTTACCATCTTTAAAATTTTATGGAATTTCCCTGAGTACGAAAGGTTTTTAATCCTTTCCTTTGTAACCCTGTGTATGATTGGAACTAAATCTATCCGGCTATGAGGCGGGTTTATGTTTGATACTTTGGCAAACAGAATCTTCGGAGGCACATTATGGAGGCACTAGTAATTTTTCGGAAAAACCTAATCTACAAGGTGTATATTTTATCACGTTCCTAGCTAGTAAAGTACTGTTAGTTTAGATGCTCGTTAGAATCTTACCTTCTCAGAAATACATACAACTGTCCTATCATTTTTGAGTGGGAGATATCCCACCTTTCTTTGGTATTTTGGTAAAATTTTAGAGGAACCAATTTACTTCTGAGTGGGTATTCGTCGAGAAAAGACTTACTTATCGTGAGACGCTTCGCTTACATTATCGTATCTGTTACTTTACCGTCTCTGTGCATTTTCTTCATAAGTGTGTATACACTTGTATATTTGAGTTTTTTTGATCTTATACTATATTAGATTAAATATAGCTATAAAGTACCTTTAATATTAATTAACTTCAGTGTTGGATTTAAGTAAAGTATTAGAGTATTAGCTTCAGTGAATTAGTGCAGCAATCATCAAAATTTACTGTAAGTTATCATAATCATTATCTACAATTATATGGGCGAGTAATATGGTATGGTATCATATCATCTTCCATTATCTGGGCGAATCAAAGTTCATCCATGTCTTCACCTGTAGTTAAGAGTAACTACTAAATTTTGCATTCAATTTAAAGAACATTCTATATTTTTTTACGAACTTTCCATCAGGTACTAAGAAATTTCAATAAATAATAATTACGAACATTTAGTTCTCAATCATTAAATAACAGTGCGAACAGCTAATCGACTTAGCCAAGTGCGGTTTGGTTACATTTTTATTTTTTCATTTCTGTAACCTTTTTGTATTTTTGTAAATTTAGATTTGATTAATTTTTGGTATTTGCTATAATTGTTATTAATTTTTTTACTGTAATATCTCGAAATTGAGAGACATGGTCAGAATAATCAGCCGAGAGATCTATTTAGAAAAATACGCTACCTGATCACGCCAAGAGCTTCTTAGCCAAATCTCTGACGAAGTGGAAGAAGAACCTGATATACTCGAAAATGAAGTAAGACAGGCTATCAACAAGCTCAAATATAACAAAGCACCAGGTCCAGATATGATAACAGCAGAAATGCTTAAAGCCCTAGAAGAAACCGGCGTAAAGTTACTTCATCTACGCTGTAACCAAATATGGCATTTCAAACAATGGCCTAAAGACTGGACAAAATCTACAATAACGACCATACATAAAAAAGGCAGCTTCCATAAATGCGACAATTATAGAACTATCTCTCTTATATCCCATGCCAGCAAGATAATGCTACATATAATCAATGAGAGACTGAAAACATTCCTTCAAAGAGAAATTCCACAAGAGCAAACTGACTTTACCAAAGGTAGAGGCACTCGAGAACACCTGCTGAATATAAGACAGATAATCGAGAAATCTAGGGAATTCAACATCCCACTATACATCTGTTTTATAGATTACCGTAAAGCGTTCGACAGGATCAAGTGGGGACACTTATGGCGAATACTAAAAGAAGTAGGCGTAACACAACATCTACTTACGCTTATAACCGAACTATATGAACACACTACTGGATCAGTTAAAGTACTTGACACACTTTCGAACGAATTTCATCCAGAACGGGGTGTCAGATAAGGATGTATACTATCTCCACAATTATTCAACATATATGGGGAGTATATTATGCGAAGAGCACTTGAAGGATGGGAAAAAGGCATCTCAATAAATGGTCATAAACTAAACAACCTACGTTTCGCACATAACACAGCCCTTCTTGCAAATAGTCAAGCAGAGATGATAGAACTTATACGACTGATCGAAAACGAAAGTCAAATATTTGGTCTGCAATTAAACATATCAAAGACAAAGATCATGATAGTGGATAGACTACAGAACAATCATCCACACATAACCACAATTGACTGGTTCGAGGTTGTGAGCTCATACTTATATCTGGGATCATTAATCACAAACACAGGGTCATTACAAGAAGAGATTAAACGTAGATGTGATCTAGCAAAAGTTGCCACAGCAAAAATGACCAAAATATGGAAGGACTGTCAAATTTCAAGAGCGATAAAGATGAGGTTGATTAACTGCTTAATATTCCCAATACTGACCTACGGATGTAAATCTTGGACTCTGAGACAATCGGAGAGAAGAAAGATAGACGCCACTGAAATGTTCTGTTGGAGACGAATGTTACGAATTCCTTGGACCGACCGTAGAACAAATAATTCAATTTTAAGAGAGCTAAAAGTTAGCCAACGACTCTCTAGTAAAGTCCATCTCCAACAATTAAAATATTTTGGGCATGTTATGAGAGCAAACACAGAAATCATAGAAAGACTCATAATACAAGGAAAGGTGGAAGGCCGAAGATCACGAGGAAGATCCCCAACAAGATGGATAGATCAAATTACAGGAATATGCCAAAGACCTATGCATGAATTAAAAGAAATGACCAGAGACAGAGATCTCTGGAGACGGACAATACACCACATCACGTCGACCACTACACTCCTCCTGGGGGGTCAGGATTGAAGAGAGAGACCTCGAAATACGCTCATAAAACTTTATTTACTATTTATCTGGGAATAAGCCACAATTAAAGATAAAAATACGTTTATTGACGTTTCAATTTCCACTTCGGAAATCGTGAAAACGATTTCCGAAGTGGAAATCGAAACGTCAATAAACGTATTTTTATCTTTAATTGTGGCTTATTCCCAGATAAATAGTAAATAATTTACAATGCCATAAGAAAATAGCTTCAGAACAATACATAAAACTTTATTTGTGCATGATTGTATTATATATCTTTGTTAAGATATTTTCTAATTATATTACTACTTATTTTTATATGTGTACCACCATTTAGTAATTGATGGTGTATTTTTATTACTTGTGTTGCATTCAGCAGCATCATAATTGTGTTGTTGAATATATTGGTTTTGTTTTATGTACGCATTTTGTCGACTCCTAACAAGTTTTTTGATAAAATAATATCTCCGAATATTTGCTTTTTATCTTTAAATATTACCATACCTTTAACCAGTAGAAAGATCAGGCTGATTAAGTCTCGTAGGTAAGTAAGTATAATACCTTATATATTTATTATTTGTTGATATAGTGTGTTGACCAAATTTATTTAATAATTAACTGTTGATATCTTTCCTTGGGTTTGATCTCTGAACCTAAATACCTTTCCTCATCTCTTTTCTTTTCTAAGGTTTCTTAATTTTCTCCTTAAATCTCAAAAAATTGAGTGGCGCCCTATTTCTATCTTATCGTATCTTTGGTAAATTTACCCATACATCTTTTTGTTTATTTCTGTTTCTTTTCTAGTATATCTTATATTGTTCTATCTTTACTTATTTCGTCCGTTGAACCACAGAATACTAATCACAACTACTAATCACAACAAGAAGCGAAACGGAGGGCTTTTTCGCAATCCAAATTTCTTTGCGCATGTGCGAAATCGGCCATAGTGTTAGCAAAGAATATAGACGCTTATATAGACGCTTATAAGCGTCTATATTCTTTGGTGTTAGTAGTGTTGTGTTGATGCCTTGTTTGTTTATATATTGAGAAGTGTTATTGTATTGTATTGAGAAGTTATTTAGTTAGTTAGTTAAGTTAGTTAGTTATTTAATATATTTGTGTAATAAACTTATTGTGATGGCTGCACGAAAGGGAGGATTTTTTTGTGTTGTTCGTGGGTGCCCATCGAAAACTGGGGAAGGAATTAGTCTCTTCAATACCGACTGATCGTAGCAGGTAAACAAATTAAATTTTAAATTCAAACGTATTACAAATGTTGTCTGAATGTTTATATTTTAGTTAAATACACTTTTTTTTAGAGCTGAATTGCATACTAATTATAGAATGTGCGAGAAACATTTTGAACCGGTGTACATGTACAAAGGAAATACACGGAAGTATTTATTTCAACAAGCACATCCAACGATTTTCTCACACAGCCAATATTCAAAACACACAGACGAACCATTAAAGAAAGTCATAAGGCTGGAAGGTAGATACTTTTTATTTATTCACAATTATAGTGCTTTATTATAAAAGTCATATAAAAATCAGTATCTACTTACAACTATATACAAAGTTGTTTGTTGTTTTTCATAATATAAACAAGATCTGGAATTGTGAAATTTAATGATCTTTTATCAGCCTTATTAAGAACATAATATATCTTATGGTTACATACTGAGTAATATTTATGTTGTGGTTTTAGGTACCACTGAACCTATAATGTACAGGAAGTAATTAATAGTCCAACTGATAAAAACCATAATACTATACCTGATACTTTGATGGAAGAGTTTCTGGTAACAGGTAATTTTATTTATTGCTACAACTGTATTATGCATTCAACTAATCACTAATAAGCATTAACATATCTACTTTGAACGTTTATATGTTATTTGGTTATTAAATATATTTTTATATTTCAGATGTTAATAGGCAGGAAGTGTCTAGCCCACCTAGGCCCCATACTCCAGCTCCATTTTTCACAGCTGCTACACAAACCCCCTCCAAGTTGTCGGGAGGTACACCAAGAAAAAGAAAACTTAGATTAAAAATAAAAAAATTACGTGCAAGTGCAAAGAAAGCATATGCGTCTTCCAAACAGAAGGAAGACCATAAATCTTTAAAATTTTTTTTTCAAATGTGTGACAAATTTTTAAACAAATCCCTAGCACAAATAGTGAAAGCTCAAGCAATTTTAAAAACTAAATGTCCAAAAAGTAGAAGGTATTCTGATGAATATAAACAATTTGCATTAACACTATATTTTTTGGGCCCAAGAGCGTATGCTTTTATGGAAAGAATATTGTATTTGCCCTCAAAACGAAGTCTTCAAAAAATTACTGAAAATTTGGTCTGTAAACCTGGTTTGAATAATGACCAAATATTTGATGCCCTAACGTTAAAAGTGAACACAATGTTAGATCAGGACAAGCACTGTAGTATTTGTATTGATGAAATGTCTATTAAAAGTAATTTATTTTTTGATACAGGTCGTGATGAGATTGTTGGTCTATATGATATAGGAAATGGGAAAAAGGAATCAATAATTGCACAAAATGTACTTGTGATAATGGTTCGAGGCTTATATTCAAATTGGAAACAACAACTAGCATATTTCTTTATAAACACTACCTTTGAAGCAAATCATCTTCTTCCTATTATAAAAGAATGTATTTCTAAACTATTTCAATCAGGTTTATATGTGAATTGTCTTGTTACTGATATGGGATCGAATTTTCTAAAATTGAGTAAATTACTGGGGATTTCTCCAACTAACTCAGAATTTGATGTCAATGGACAAAAAATTATTTATATATTTGATCCATGTCATTTAATTAAAGCCACTAGAAATAACTTAATTAATAATGTTTTTTTATTTTGATGATAAAAAAACATCTTGGTCATTTATAGAAACTTTTTATCATGAAGATAAAAAGCAGTTCTATAAGTGTGCACCAAAACTAACACACTCCCATATATATCCTACATCTTTTGAAAAAATGCGAGTAAAACTAGCATCTCAAATTTTAAGTAACACTGTTGCAAGTTCTATGTATACATATATTTCTCTTGGTATTCTTCCATCAGATGCATTGGGAACAATAGAAATTATTGAAAAATTTAATAATTTGTTCTGATCTTCAAATTAATTACCTAGATTCTATGATAGATTTGGTACATAAACTGAAAATATTAGGTAAAACAGGAAAAGATGTAACATGTCGTTCGCGATCAAAAAAGTGTTGGATTGTAACAATGAATGGTGTTAAAAAGCTTTGGGATAACTTAAAGTCTCATGATTTTAAATACTTAAAAACAAGAAGACTTAACCAAGACTGCGTGGAAAATTATTTTGGTAGTATAAGACAACAAGGTGGAAATTCCATCAATCCAACTCCCATACAATTTCAGAGGGCATTTAAAAAACTATTTTGTCAAAATTTTATGCATTCTAACAAAATGAATTGCAAAGATGATTTAGATAAACGTTTAATGGATTTAAATGTAAAAAAAACTTGTAGTGAACAATACTCTCCAGTGAAGGCTATTTCGCTTCCAGATTGTGACTACAGAACAGAAAAACTAACAACCCAAAATGCCTTTCAATATGTATGTGGTTATTTAATTAAAAAGGCTCTCAATATTCATGTTTGTCATATATGTATTAAATATTCAAAAAAAATAGAAGAACTAGATAGTAGTTTGTTATTGACACATTTTAAAGCATACAATATTGATAAATGTGATTATGGGGGACTGAGAACTCCAAGTGAGGACTTCGTACAATATATTTATAAATTAGAAATAATGTTTTGTTCTTCATTTGAAGAAATATTAACTAAAGGTGAAATATCTCACTCGTACCTTAGGGTCATGAAAGAAGTTCCTTTTAAACATCCATGTGATTCATTTCCATATATATATATATATATATATATATATAATATATATATATATATCGTTATTTATTTATTCGTTTACGGTTATTTTATTCTTTAAAATATTTTAACGCGGATCTGAAAAGTAACAAAATAAAAAGGGGGGATAGAAAATTGAAAATATTATCCCATGTTTAAATACACACAACGCAAAAGTCTAAGGATATTTTAATAATCTGACAATACCAATGACAGAAATTTCATGACCATATAAAGTTGCTTGTACTATAATTGTTGATACAGAACACTCACTTCTTATCAAAAAAAATTTTAAAAGTGATAGCATTCTTGGTTAATAGGTAAGTTAAAGATATTGTCTTTTACCATGCAACAACAACATTTAACGTTGGACGAGATGAATAGAGCTCTGGGCCCCCTTCAAGCTGGTATGCGACAAACTTGTTGCTGACCAGCTGGGTGTCTCCCAAAGCGTCGTAAGTCGTACTGTGAGAAATCGTCTCCATGAAGCCAATCTTCGTAGTCGGCGACCACTGAGATGTTCACCTCTATCTAGAGAAATCGCGCTGCAAGATTAACCTGGTGTCAAGAGTTTCAGAATTGGACTGACAATGACTGGGCCACAGTTTTGTTTAGTGACGAGTTTAGATATGGATTTCATCCAGATTGTCATCGTACAAGAGTTTGAAGACGACCCGGAAATGGAGAACGATTACGACCTCTTCAAGAACTGTATGCATACAGAGGTGGTACATTAATGGTATGGGGCGGAATCATGATTGACGAAAGAACTGACCTTATTTTTCTACGTGGCTTTCTCACAAGTCAGCAATATGTGGACACTGTTCTTGACCCCGTTGCGCGTCCCTTTGCTGCTGCTGTTGGAGAAAATTTTTACTTTATGCATGATAACGCTCGACTATATGTTGCGGACATTGTAACAAACTGGTTGGATAACGAAGATATTGATGTATTGCCGTGGCCAGCACAATCACCGGACTTGAATCCCATTCAGCATGTATGAGACATGCTCCAACGAAGAATTACTCTACATATGGGCAATATCTACAATGAGTTTCAATTAAAAGAGCTTCTGAGAGAACAATGGACACAACTACCCCAAGCAGACATTAACAATGTGATTCGGAGCATGAGCAGTAGATGTAGAGTTGTGATAAACCAACGTGGTGGCCATACTTTATTTTAAATTTTATTCCGTATTTTTGACATTTTATGGTGGTATATGAAACATGCGTGATTTGCAATATATGTTTTTTTTGTTCCAATTTTCTGTTTTTTGCAATTTATGGTTTTTGACATATTAAACAACAATTTAAACTACAAATTTTGTATTACTTTTTTAAGTTTATTACAGATAAAGAAAATACGTTTATTTATAAAAATATCCCTATACTTCTGCGTTGTGTGTATTTAAAATTGTTGTAATTTTTATCATACTTTGTTCAATATTACAATAAATCTTGTAGAACACCTGTTTATCTATCTATGGTTAGTTTTTTATTATTAGTATATATATATATATATATATATATATATATATATATATATATATATATAATATATATATATATATATATATATATATATATATATATATATATATATATATATATATATATATATAGCAATATATAATATACTCAAACAAATAATATAGTGATTAAGTTAAGAGGACTCCTATCAAGATTTTTTTTATGTTGTTTATTATGCACTTATTATTGTTTTAAGATTCAAATTTTTAAATCAATTTTTAGGAATACTTCATTTATGAATTATTTATTATGCACTTATTAATATTGCTGCTAAGGCAACAACATAATACAGAGGATTAAATATAATATAGGATCTGATAAATAGTTTTACAATGTACGATATTGGAAAATTAAGACATGGATGATGAAAATGTTCTTTTGACATCTCCTTAAAATAAGTATTAGATATTCTACCTTTTTAAGAAAGTTAATAAAACTGTGTAGCGACAAGCTAATTATGAATAATTATAACTTTTCTATTCAAAAATTAAATAACAGATCTCATAATAAAATTTACATTTTCGCAGTTAATAATTCTTATACAAAAACGGAAAGTCTTATATGTATGGAAAACGAAATATTCTATTGTAAGCAATGACATCACATGAGTACAGGGCGATAATATTTGAGTTTATAGTCTGGCTTTTAAAACAAAGGATGTGTGTTTAGTTTAGTAATCAATCAGTCACAATTTGCATCAGTCCGCGATACATACAATAATACCTTCCATTCGAGAATTAATTACGTTTTAAGATTAACAGTTTTTGTTACATTTTCTTCGATTTTATTATTATTTTTATTTTGTTTCCGT
>OU898281.1:80779159-81042393 GCA_918026665.1 Diabrotica balteata | reverse complement strand
TTTGTTTGTATTATTGTAACCTAAAAATAGTGAAAAAATCGAAAGAAAACATGACGGAAACCAATTTTCCAATAAATTATTACCAAATACATGTAGAAGTACAGCATCGTCCGTGTCATCATCCTCGAAATCAGATTCCATAAACATTCAAATATTAAAGACATATTCCATTCTGATGTAAAAGCAATCAAAATATTTCATAAAAAAAACTACCCAAACCAGGAAGAAAATATAAAAGGACACTGTCTATCAAATTTGTAAATAATCCACAACAAATTTGAGTAAAAGTAAGGTTAGAAACATACGGTAGACGTTAACGTTTTACCGTTTTACACTTCACAGTTTAAAACGTATAGTGGCCGTAAACGTATATATGTAATATCTTTACGTTTACGTTAGTGTTAACGTTTACGTGTCACCTGCACTTTAACTCTCTAATATATCCATTGCACGTACATTGCGTCCCCTGCCCTAGTCACCACACTGCGCTTCCTCACTCCAGTCAGAGAACTAACGAACACAGAGAAGCGACACTCCTTTGAAGTTGCGTGGGCAAGCCGCCAATGAGTGCCAATGACAGTTAAGCAACCAGAAAACTAATTGTCAGTGGGCATATCACACAATATAAATTCTTAAATAAAATTGAGCATTTATGTTGACTTTCAATAAATATGAAATATTGCACTGAAAAAATAATTACATGCAGGGCCGGCTGACATTGTAAATGGTGTAATTATTTTTGATTTACAAAAGGTTGCAAATACATCGCACAACGCAAAGTAATGGTGAAAATCGTATTGATGGAACCACAGATGAAAATACTTTTTTGTTTATTCTGATGTTGGCATTGATAGACCAATAATACACCGATTCTTTTTGGCTTGTGTTGATACAAGATATAATTTGTTCTTCGTGGAATTTCCCAATAAATTATCTTTCGTAATATAATCGAAAATAACAAAGCCATTGTAATTGCCACGGAAATTTCACAAACTCTAAAAATTCCAATTCTCTTTGGGTGACAAATGTTTGTGATCGACAACAAGAAACTTTATGTTGAAATCGATTGTTAATGTCTTGGAAACCTATTCAAATTACATTTTTCCTTTAAAGCGATATTCGATATTCGATTCGATATTCGATAAACGATATTCGACTAAAACTAAAAAAATTAAGAAGTTACTATTGTACGAGTATATTTCTATAAATATAAAAATGTAATAACCTAAAAAATAATCAAAAAAGTATTACGAATCATTACAAGGGAGCATTAGGAAGATAAAAAGAATTTATATTATTGTCATTACACCATAATTCGGTTATTTATAGTAAATCCAGACTTTTAGTTTTAAGTAATATTTCGATACAATTTATTTTGTTTACAATAGATTCAGAGTTAATACATACGATTTTTAGTTGATTGGTATTGCCTTTAAAATTATTTGTAGTATCTAGTTTGCCTAAGCCGGATTTGTAACAATTATTTCTGGTTTTGTTGTTAACTGCGGTTAGTACAATTCTTATACTTGAAGTCAAAACGACGAACCATTGAACCTTCAGGCCAAATACTGGGATTGAGAACTTCATTTTTATAATCCAATGGATATGAAACTTTAAAGCCTGCTTGGTACTCCGTAACCTTTAACTTCTTGAAGTGAGAAATGTATATTTGGAGCATTTACCTTTAAATAATTGGTCAAATCTTCCGTTGTCTGTTGTGTAATTATATTATGGTGTAAATAAATAATGATTGATTGGAGTAAGATTTATGTCTGTTTACTCTTAATATTGGCTATGAGCATGTGTGCTTGATTGTAAATATAGTAATTGTCATCTACTTCTAGTCTGTTAAAATGTAACTAACTTTCGCAATAAAATAATTACTGAAATACTAGATACTTGTGTCTGAGATTAGCGAACCGACTATACATACTCTACATACCTACATTCAGTATATCCAAGATGGACGCCGCTACACAATAGCGGATTACATATTTTTTCACTACTTCAATATGGGTATCAAATGAAAGTTTAGTTTAGAAAGACTAGTAGAAAAGAGTTCATTATAGAAAATCCAAAATGGCGGCCAACAAAATGGTGGATTGCATATTTTCGTTGGGCGTACTGTTGTACGCCCATGATATATTTTTTTATTGACTTCCGAAAGGCATTTGATCGTATTAAGTACTCTATATTAATCAAAGTTCTAAGAAACATTGGTTTGGATGGCAGAGACGTTCGCATAATTGCAAATTTGTATTGGAATGAAACATAAGTTTTAGTAGACTGTTTGGAATCACATCGCCGTTTACTCCAAAAGAATGTTCAGAAATGCACTTTCTGAAAAACAAGAAGGAATAATTATGAACAGTGACTTCATAAATAATTTGCGATATGCGGACGATACAGTACTCCTAGCTTCTACTCATCATTTTTACCCATATTTACTGGCGTAAGCACATATTTTTCTGATCTGTTAATGATGCACAATTTAAGTGATATTCATTAGTGGTTAATAGTGTTGTTTGGTATCAAAAAACCCGTAAAAGTTATATTAATCTATTAATCTACCCTATTAATCTGTAAATTATTTTTCATATTTATTAGTGAATGTTCCAGAAATTGCATTTTATTTGCAATTAGAAGCACATATTCTCCTAATTGAGTTCAACAAAAACTTAAGTACTCTTCATAAAAAGTTATCAGTACTTCTACAAATAATATATTTAGAAGATAGGCCAGTACTTGATCTAAAAAGTTTTAAAATTTTTAAATATGTCATGCACAAAATGTTTGTTGGATGTCAAGGGTGGTGAATATTAGGTTTGTGATGGTTGCAATCAGAATATTCATCATCAATGTGCAAATCTGACAGCATCAGAAATCAGGGTGTTGGAGTTTGAAGGGTAGAAGAGTCCTTAAACTTTTTTGCGAATCCTGTGAGGAGGGTATTAAAATGTATTCCTATGATAAAGAAGCAAATCAGTTTCTCTTGAACAAAAGGTGGAACAACTTATTGATAAAATTAGCTCACTAGAACTGCCTAGAGATAACAAAGCCACAAATCTTGACACCATCATCCAGGAAGTGGAGGAAAGTAAATTCCGTGAAAATAATATTATTATTTATAACCTCCATGAAACCAACTCTAGCACAGCACCAGCAAGAATTGAAGAAGTATGAAGAAAGTTTAAACAAACTTTAAGCGTGATCAATCCCAATATTCAAGTTAAAAAAAGGCATTAGACTTGGTAATATCAAGAATAATATGTCACGTCCACTTAAAGTAGTCCTTGAAAATAAGAATGTAGCACTATCAATTTTAAAAATAACAATAAACTTGTTGCATCCAATATTAAGATTAACTCCGATTCCACCTATCTACAGAGAAAATACCTTAGTGAACTTCGTACTAATTTGGCAGATAGGGTTTCAAAAGGTGAAGAAAATCTTACCATTAGGTACATTCGTGGCGTACCAAAAATAGTAATCCAGAAAAAAAAACTGAATTCAGGGGTACCTCCCACATTGTGTCTAATGAACTAACAGTATATTATAAGAATGTTAGAGGAATTAGAACTAAGCTTGGTGCTCTTGAAGAAAGTGCTGCTACAACTGACTATGATGTGCTTATATTTACTGAGTCGTGGTTGTGTGATGGTATCAGTAGTGACGAATTGGGACTTATAGATTTTAATATATATCGAAAGGACCGCTCTTCATTAACTAGTGTTAAAAGTAATTGGAGGTGGTGTCCTTATTGCAGTTAAAATGTTACTCATTGAGGTCTATTCTATTACCACATGTTCACTTGAAGGAACTGTTTGTCGAAGTTTGCACTCTGATCAATGCTATATATTTGGTACAGTTTATCTTACGCCTAATTCAGCCTTAATAAGATATGAGAATCATTGTATTAGTATAGAATCTGCCTGTAACAATTTTCCTGAACACAAGTTCATTCTAACAGGAGACTACAATCTGCCAAACAGCGAATGGTACCATGATGAAGAGGTGTCTTAGTAATAATAGTAACACTGCTACTGATACTTTAGTTGATACTTTTGCATTTCGTAACCTATTTCAGCTCAATCAAATCACAAATTGCAACGGAGTTTTACTTGACCTAGTTTTTGCAAATGATAATGAAAATGTAACAGTTAAAATTGCTAATGATTATTTATTGCCTTGTGATCGTTATCATCCTGCGTTATCAATTTCTTTAGCTATAAAAGATAATATGCCCGAGATTCAATATAATAGTTTTGCCTTCAATTTTAGAAGAGGAGACTATGTTGCTCTTAATATGTATCTTACTAGTATCTCCTGGGAGAACGTTTTAGGTATTTGCAGAGATATTAACGAAGCCACGGAACTGTTCTACTCCATATTGCAGTTTGGTGTCAATTGTTCATACCACATACAAGATTAAAAAATCCCAAATTTCCTCGTTGGATGACTAATGACCTAAAATCATTAATATTTAGGAAAAAAATTGCTCCTAAGATATATAAACAAACTAATTCTTCGGACGATTATCTACTTTTCTCTTCCTTGAGAACAAATGCAAAGAACTAAGCAGGTCATGTCATGAAATTTATATAAGTCAAACTGAATCTAGAATTAGTTCAAATGTAAAGCACTTTTGGAATTTTGTTAACAGCAAACGCAAAAATAATGGCCTACCAAACACAATGTTTTTTGGAAACACAATGCTTAATAATGGTGCGGATATCGTTAATAGCTTTGCGCAATGCTGTCAAAATATTTACAGAGCAAATGATGATGATTTAATACAGCCCATCTTAGAGTATGAGAAAACAGTGAATCTAAATTCTTGTAATGTATCTATTGAAATCATATTTAAAAAATTAGCCAATTTAGACATTTATAAGGGCTCTGGGCCAGATGGAATTCCACCCATACTATTAAAAAAATGTAGATGTACTTTAACACATCCCTTACATTTTCTGTTTTCTCATTCACTTGATTCAGGTATTTGTCCAAGCTTGTGGAAATCTAGTTTTATTGTTCCTATTCATAAATCAGGTGACAGGAGTAACATAGCTAACTATAGACCAATAAGCATTCTTTCTTCTATTCCTAAAATACAAGAGAGTATAATATGTGAGTCTATTAAAACACCTTTGAAGAGCAACATGGTTTTCTTTGAGGTAGATCAACTTAGACAAATCTTTTACTTTTCACGCAATACATATCTGATGCTTTGGAAAGGAGACTACAGGTGGATGCTATTTATACAGATTTCTCCTAAGCATTTGACACTGTGAATCATAAATTGTTGTGTAACAAGCTTAAAAACTATTGGATTTACAGGCAATCTGTATAACTGGTTATGTAGTTACCTAATTAGCAGAATACAACTTGTTAAAATTACACACTTTCAATCTAGTGAGATCTCCGTAACATCTGATGTTCTACAAGGAAGCCACTTAGAGCCTTTTCTTTTTAATATATTTGTTAATGACATTAAATCTCAAATTAACTCTAAAGTTTTGCTATTTGCTGATGATTTAAAAATCTATAGAATTATCGAAAACATCTCAGATTGTGAAAAACTCCAAATTGATATTAACAAAATTATGGCATGGTGCAATTGGAACCAAATGAGCATTAATGTTGGAAAATGTCACTTTATTAGTTTCTGTAGAAGAATTAACAACCTCTCTTATAATTACAAATTAGCTGAAGAAACCACTGAAGGCTGTCTCAACTGTAAGAGATCTAGGTATTCAATTAGATTCCAAACTAAATTTTTGCGCTCATTTTGATTATGTGAATAACCAGGCATTTAAAATGTTGGGCTTCATTATTAGAACCTCTAGATGTTTGCATAATATTAATTCCATCAGACTGATTTACATTTCCCTAGTTAGATCTGTTCTTGAGTATTTCTCAGTTGTTTGGTCACCCACTTATGAAGTCCATATAGCCAAGCTTGAAAAAGTCCAAAATAAATTCATTAGGTACTTAAGTTTTAAATTACACAAACCTTTAAGCGACCATTCCTACTCAGAAATTACAAATACATTAAACCTTCCTAGGCTATCTTCCAAACAGATGTATGCTGATGTTGTGTTTCTTCATAAACTACTGAATTCAAAAATTAATTGCAATGATCTACTGTCTCTAATTGACTTTAATGTTCCCTCTAGAGTTACTAGAACATCTCAAAATTTTGCAATTAAATTTCATCGCTCTAACTTTGGTAGGCATTCTCTACTGAGTAGAATCATTCTAAATGGAAATAGAATAGACTTTGATTTGTTGCTGTGCGCTTCGGAAAAATGTCTGTAGAATGTGTTAAAAAAAAATTTGTAATTTTATGTGATTTATATTTGCTATGTGCTTTATATAATTTTAATATTTGTTTTTTTTTCTATATAGCTGCATCGCCAATTCTTTTCATACATATTTACTATATCTTTATAATTATTGTATCACTAGATAATACTTGTAATACTTTGTGTATATATTAAATTGGGTGGTATCCGTATAATAAATAAATAAATAATAAATAAATAAATAAATACTCCAGAAGATCTGCAAACATTCAAATATTCTCGTGTATAAAACCCTCAATATATTTTATTTCCTAAAAATACTAAGTATATTCGTATTGTTGTCTTCGTGCGCACTGACACCAGACCAAAAGTTTTGGACAATAACTTGTCTGAATAACTGAAAAATGTGTGGTTTGAAAGGTACTGGTACAAAGACAGGTAGTCTTAGAACGGATAACAACAAGTCTAAATCTGCCCATTGGATAAAGGGTCTCAGAATATAAATTATGGGACCATAAAGAAATATACTAATAAACCACATCACTTACTTGGTGAAATCCTGATGTATACTATAGCAGATAACATAGCTATTATTAAAACATTTCTTCCACCTGAAGGTTATTACATCATTTTTAGTTTTCAATGTGTTACTTAACTCCAACATTTGTGTTATATGTGCTTTTCTCTCATTGATTTTCTTTGCAATGCAGGCATTTTTAATCTTAATTTCATTAATCTTATGGGCAAGGAAGTCTTTCACTTTATCCCCAAAATTTATATCGTCTAAGTCAAGATCCATTTCCATCTAAAAATAAATAATATCAATTTAAGGTGAAAAAGCATTTCAAAACTTCAAATTATATCTTAAGCAGTCAATGTATGTGCATTGAATCCATATTGTATTAATTCAGTTACATGATTACAATTCCTATTTTAAAGGGAATAAGCCACAATTGAAGTTTAAATAAGTTTATTGACATTTCAATTTCCACTTCGGAAATCGTTCTCAAAATACAAATATTAATGAATTAAATGTTTACATTTTGAGAAGGATTTCCGAAGTGGAAATTGAAACGTAAACTTATTTTAAACTGCAATTGTGGCTTATTTCCGTTAAAATAGGAACTACTTTAAGATGCCAAAAGAAAATAGCTCCAAAACAATTTCATATTGAATAAAACATTTTGATAACAATGACAAAATTTTATTTTGGTATTCAAAAACCTTTAGTCTAGAAACTCTTACGAAAAATTATTATAATTAAGCTATTAAATAATATCATTATTAAGGTATATTATATATATATTATCATATATATATATATATATATATATATATATATATATATACTATATATATATATATATATATATATATATAATATAGTATATGTAAGTCATTAAATGTTAGAATAAGTGAACATCAATCTTATATTATGTAAACATGCATGGGATAATGAACATAAGGTTAAATGGAATGATTCAAGTATACTTAGTCCTAAAAGAAACAGATGGTAAAAAGAGAAAAACCAAATTCGCAAATTCCTCTGCAGGATGTAGTAGGATCTGGTTGCCCATATAAAAAAGAGGAAGTTATTAAAAAGAAAATACCATTATTAGTAAATCAGTAACATGTTGAGGATACATCATTTATGTTTTTTAAATAACCAACATATAAAATCAGAATTTGGTGAGTATTGAGAGTAAACTAAATGTAGGACCAAATACTTACTATGTTGGGATAGTATTATGAGGTTTTTTTCCTGATTTTTCTCTCATGATTTACTATGGAATCACTAACAACAGAATGTTACTGTTATCATGGCATGTGGTTGTCTTTTTAAAGACGAATTACATGCTATGATATTCTCTGATGGATATGCTCAAGTTAAAGTTGAGTTCATGTAATTGAATATCATTTTAAAGTTGTCTACTTTAAAATGTATAATGTATGTCTGAATTGTCAATATAAATGACTCAGATAAAATTAAATTATTAGAAGAATTTTATCACCAAGTAACAAAAAAAAACAAAATTTGTTTAATTTACTAATATTTGTATTTTAAGAAAGATTTCAAAAGTGGAAATTGAAATGTCAATAAACTTACTTTAACCTTTAATTGTGGCTTATTACCATTTAAATAGTAATTAGTTTGAGTTACATTTTTGATAATTAAAAATTAGTATGTTTAAGTTACAATAGAAATTGATTACATAGCAATGTAAGACTCCACTGGGATTGCTAGTCCTTAGACGAAGTGTCTGTGAGGACTTGTTGATAGCAACTTAAACATCCTAATTTTTTATTATCAAAAATGTAACTCAAAGTTAATCATACAACATTTAAACGGATTTTACCCATATATTTAGTGGCATTAAACATGTACATTCAGATAGTGCTGATAATGGAATAGTTGTTCCGAAAACATTCCTAATGTAACCTGATAGGGTTTTTATTATTATGCCTTTTATAAAGGAATTTTTAAATAAATTTTTGTGATACATGGTATACAGCCAACTACAGGAATTTAGTTTCCTTGTGGAGTAAGAATATGTCTATGTAGTTTTTATAAGTGAGCTTGAGTCCCTTCTTGTGGATTGGGCATAAATATACTTGATTTTTACAGTCTCTTGGAATTTCTTCTGATTACTATATTTATAATTCACTTATATTTTGTATATCTGATATCAATCGAATTATCTTAACTGTTTGCACTTAGCAATTTATTATTTTTTGAATTAAAAAATAATTTTAGAAAGCAAATGAATTTAACAGGAAATTCAATAAATTACAGGATCTGTAGATTCTTTGTCACATATTACTTACATTTATATTATGTTGAATTTTCTAAAAAAAACACCTTAAACTGAACAGTTTTTGAATCAAACTTATGAACTTTCAAAATATATAACCTCAATCCTCTTCTTCTTCTTATTCTTTTTTGGGCTCTGAAAATTTATCCGGTTGAGTTTACCGAAACTGTGCCGAAAGTGCCCGAAAGTTGAAGCTGAATCTGACAGCTGATTATAACCGCAAGGTGTCAGTGTAACGTGAAACAAAAAATTTCGGTTTAGCAGTGTTGGAACAGAACAATCAGAATGCCCACTCTCCATGGAACATTAAGTACGCGCATCTCCTTCGCGCAGACGTTCCGCCATGTTTTAGAGGGAACCAGTGTTGTTTATGTGGTGTGCATCGAAAAATTAACCCGGTTTAATTGACTTACGTCAATCATAGACATACTATATAATTATATTAACATTGTTAAATATTAAACTGGGAATAAGCCACAATTAAAGATAAAAAAACAAAATTTGTTTAATTTACTGTTTGTATTTTGAGAACGATTTCCGAAGTGGAAATTGAAACGTCAATAAACGTATTTTTATCTTTAATTGTGGCTTATTCCCAGTTTCTTCTTCTTCAAGTGCCGTCTTCGTTCCGAAGTTTGGCTATCATCAAAGCTATGCGTATTTTTGATGCTGCAGATCTAAACAGTTGGTAATTGGTGCAATTGTACCATTCTCTCAAGTTTTTCAACCATGAATGCCTTCTTCTTCCTATAGATCTCTTTCCCTGTATAATCAATTGCAGGAACTGGTATTTATCTCCCCTCATAACATGTCCCAAATATTGTAGTTTGCGCTTTTTAACAGTAAGTCTCAGCTCTTTCTCTTTCCGCACTCTCCGCAAAACCTCCACATTTGTTACTTTCTCTGTCCAGGGTATTCTTAATATTCTACGATACATCCACAACTCAAATGCTTCTATCTTTTTGGTATCGATCTTTTTCAATGTCCATGTTTCCATCCCGTAGAGGAGAACTGACATAACGTAACATCTCAAAAGGCGAATTTTAAGTTTTAGACTTAGATCTCTTCCGCAGAACACCTTTTTCAATTTGGTAAATGTGGCTCTAGCTTTCTCTATTCTGGTTCTGATTTCTTCAGAACAATCATTATTTTCGTTGATAACAGTTCCCAAGTAATTATATCTTCTTACACGTTCGATTCTTTGATCATGCACGGTTATGTCAGGGAAGTTTTGTGGTGATTTAGATATTAGCATTATTTTTGTTTTGCTTATGTTAAGTGATAATCCGTGTTCTTCACTGCATTCTACTATTTTGTTAATTAGTATTTGAAGATCTTCCCAAGTTTCTGCGATTAGTACCGTGTCATCGGCATATCTCAAGTTGTTTATTCGGATGCCATTTATCTTAATACCTATATTTTGATCCGAAAGTGCTGTGTTTATAATGTCTTCGGAGTATAGATTGAATAAAGTCGGTGAGAGTATACAACCCTGTCTTACGCCTTTCTTGATCTCGATTTCCTCCGTTGTCTCTTGCTCTATTCGGATATTTGCTTTCTGGTTATAGTAAATCTTAGAGATAATTCTAATGTCCCTTTTATCCAAGTTTTTTTCTACTAGCAGTTTCATTAAGTGATCGTGACGAACTTTATCAAACGCTTTGTTGTAATCAATAAAGCACATATATATCTTGGTTTATATCTAGACATCTTTGGCATATGACGTTAAGTGCAAATAGTGCTTCTCTTGTTCCAAGCCCGTTCCGAAATCCGAATTGAGTATTACTAATATCTGCATCTAGTTTTCTGTTAATTCTTGAGTGGATTACTTTGATGAATACTTTTAACGTATGCCCCATTAAGCTTATAGTGCGGTAGTCAGTGCACTGTTTTGCATTTGCCTTTTTTGGTAAGGTTACAAAAATTGAAAGTAGCCATTCCTTTGGTATTTCTCCTCTTTTGTAGATGCAGTTAAAAAGGTCGAGTAGAATATTCACTGATTCGCCTTCCACAAGCTTAAGAAGTTCTGATGTGAGCCCGTCTGGACCCGGTGATTTACCATTTTTCATTATTTTTATAGCGTATAATAGTTCTTCTTTAGTTATTTCTGGTCCTTCGTCGCCTTGCAAGTTATCTATATTAGGTTCTTGTCTTTAATCGTCGAACAATTCTTCTACATAGTTCTTCCAGGTCCTAAGCTTTTCTTGTAGATCGGCTATTATTTCACCATTTGCGTTGCATAGGAGATTGGGATGTTTTCGTTTTTGTGTACCTGTCAGTTCCTTTATCTTTTTATGTAAGTTAAAAGTGTCATGTTTGAGATGTAGTTCTTCGATTTCTTCGCATTTTCTTGTATAAAAATTTTCCTTTGCAGTTCTTATTTCTTTTCTGATTTGTTTGTTTACTTCATTATATTTTTGGCTGCATTTTCCCTTTAACTGTCTTCGCTCTTCCATGAGACCTAAAATTTTTTCTGTTATCCATTCTCGTCCTTTTTTCTGTTTCTCTTTGGTAAGCATTTTCTGGGCAGGTTTTATTATGGCGTCTTTTAAATCTTGCCACTTGTCTTCTTCTTCCCAGTTTAATAGTAATTAATTTACAATGCCACAAGAAAATAGCTTCAGAACAATATTGTTAAATGTAATAGCATAAATATAATATAATTAAACATAAATATATAAACAATTACATAACCTCACAAATCATATGTCTGTGTTATGTGTTTCCTTCTAAAATATGGAGCGCGTGCTGAAAAACTTCAAAGGCGGCATCTGAGAGTGGGCATTCTGCTGTGGTTCTGTCATATAGCTTGTCACAAATTTCTCAATTCGAGTCTATGTTTCCGTCTAAAACATGGCGTTCGCGTGCTGACAAACTTCAAAGGCGGCATCTGAAAGTGGGTATTCTGATTGTTTATTATTCTGTGCTACCGACGGATAAAGTAGAAGCACCCAGGGCCAGAACTGAAAGAAGGAAGATCATAGTTTGTAATTTAATATTGAAGGTAGAAATATTGAAAAATTCAATATTGAAATAAAGTTGCATATATAATGTGTTTATTGTATTTTCGGTTGAGTTTACCGAAAGTATAAGCTGAATATAGCTGCAAATGTCAACAATGAAATAAAATATTTCGGTTTGGCAGTGTTGGGCTGTTTTTATAATGGATTGTCAAATGTGTACCAACGCAACTCTACCCGAATTTGCATATAAAATACACGGTTCGTATATTACAAAAATTAAACCTCAAAATTATTGAAAATCTATATTTGCCAGTTTCCAACAAAACATATCGCGTGCTTTAAAAAATGATGTAACAAAATTGTCACTTATAAAGATCAATCCATACATACACAAAATTAAAATAATATTCCACGGACATAACGACCGTTCAGCGCCAAGAGTCTTAAAAAACTGAAAAAACCTCATCAATTTTTATTACACCACTCTCGCGTTAAAATAAACAAAATAAATTGATGTGATGGCGATAAAATATAAAAATTATTGCCGACAAGTGAAAAGATTGTTATGATTTAAAAAGGTTTTATTGGGACCGTGCAAGTTCGGAACAGCGACACCTGGTGTCGTAAATCAGCAAAATTTACTGCGCTTTTATGTAAGATCGAGGTAACCGGATAACTGTCAAGGACGTGGCCCCAAAAAAGAATAAGAAAAAAAAGTAAGATTGAGGTTATGTCGGTATGTTATTAAAAGGTAAACTGGGTAAACGTTGATGTAGCGTAAATACAAATAAATATATTATTGAATTACAGCATTACTGTTAATATGGATTTAATAATAAAAACTAGATTTGAGAAAGTAAATCACCAAATAACTTTTCAACCAAAAGCACTGAGTCAAAGGGAAAAGCTTTAGTAGTGGCAAATGTCAAAAAATATTCTAAGAAAGAAAAATAAATTACCATAAATAATGCTAATGCATAAATTAGCAGGTTAAGCCCATGATATCATCATATTGGTTTAAACAATTAATTCTTTTCCTGTAAACTTTTGGACAGCGAATATATCTTAATGCATCTTCAGAAAAACTTGAACTTGATGCATTCTTGTAAACTTCAAAAAAATAAAATTTACATTTTACAACATTAAACTTGATTTTTGGATTAAAATGAACTCTAAGTGAGTGTTATGAAACTAAAATTTACACTTAAAAGTGAACTTTCATTTATTATTTATTTCAAACTGACTTTAAAATCGGGCGCAAGAATAATGCATAATTTAGGTTATGTTACTTATGCTTTTTTATGATATAAATCCACTGTTCTCTTTGTAGTAGATTTGTGCTTCGAAGTTGGAAACGAATAAAACTTAAATTGACAATTTTTTGTTGTATTTTTACAATTTATAACACAGCATTTCCTATAAATCCCATTTTCTTCAGAGACAGAAGGTGTAAATGTAAATAAACAAAACGAATATGAAATATGACAATTGACAATATGAATTTATGAAATCTATGAAATGTACAGTAAAAAATGCAAAATTTCTCCGCTACTCGCGCATGATCGTTTCTCGTATCCCCTCCAAGTACTTGCACGTCGCCAATAGCTAAAGCTTTTGACGAATATCAATAAGAGATTTTGTAACTTCAACGTTCAATGCGTTATACAAACAAAATAATTATCAAATGGCTGTGACATGGATATATTGTATCTTTTCAAATATAAAGAGAGAAACTTTAAATAGTACTTTTTGATTATACTATTTTATGAATTCTGAAATTTTTAATTTATATGAAACAAAAACAAGTAAATATTTGTATCTTTCGACATTAATTTCTATCATCTGTTGCAATCTGGCAACTGCTCATTTGACGATTGCCAAATCTATCACCTAATCTATCAAAGGGCAAAAAAATTTCAAATAAAAAACTGCAATTAATCTTCAAAGAAACAAGTATTTACTCATTCTTGTTTTATATAAATGAAAAATTGCAGAATTCATAATATAATACAATCAAAATGTACTTTTCTAAAGCTTTATCTCTTTATATTTGAAGCATAAACAATATACATATGTTGTATGATGAAATGAAGCTTATACAATATATACCTAAACATGTCAACACTGCTAAACCGAAATTTTTTGTTCCATGTTTAACATTTGCAGCTATAATCTGTATATACTATATTATTTATCTATGGCTATAATCAGCTTGTACCTTCGGTAAACTCAAATAGTGTCTCTATTGGAGAGTAGAATTTGAATTCTTGTTAAAGTTAAATGAGATTTGTATTCATTCTGTGATGAAATTACTAGACGAAAATAAGTTAAGAGGTTTAATAATTACAATAATCGTACACATAAGGATATCTCCAAACTATTTATTAAAGATTATTTATTGATACATACAAAAAACTGACATTTCGAACGTCAAACTCTCCAATGACGTCACAACTTATGCGCAATATCTTATCTTCCCAGTCTTAGCACAGAATAATAAACAATCAGAATGCCCACTCTTAGATACCGCCTTTGAAGTTTTTCAGCACCCGCGCCATGTTTTAGAAGGAAACACATAACACAGACATGATTTGTGAGGTTATGTAATTGTTTATATTTATGTGTAATTATATTACATTTATGTTATTTAATTTAACAATGTTAATACAATTGTATAGTATGTCTATGATTGCCGTATGCACACCACATAAACAACACTGGTTCCCTCTAAAACATGGCGGAACGTCTGCGCGAACGAGATGCGCGTACTTAATTTTCCATGGAGAGTGGACATTCTGATTGTTTATTATTCTTTGTATCATGAGTGTCTAGAGCCTGATCCATTTTTCTGTGCAGACTTGCGCAGTTCATTTGTATCCACATCCGAATGTGACAAAGAGGTTTATGTGTATTGTTGGTTGCGAACATTTTTTTTATAAATTAATAATATAATTACTCCAATCCATATATCTAACCCGTTTGATAAATTTATTAATATTTAAATTATAAGAATAACTGTAAAATTAATAGTAAATAATAGCAAATCAAAATTAAAGGTTTTTAAAATCGTTTTAAAAAGTATTTAAAAAAAATACTTTTTGCGCATTTTTTCCAATAAAAATTGTTACTTTATATACAGGATGTTGACTGATGTTATATATCAATTACTATGATACCAACTTTCTTATTTTAAATGAAACATTGGTTATATTATAAAATTTTTGGATTCTGCACAAAATTCCCAAAACTTTGATATTATTGCATGTTGTATTTCGAAACGGGGAAATTATTAATATTACAAAGAAACAAGCCAAAAAAATCATATTATAAGGCATGAATGAATCAAATATGTAGCACCTTTTTTGTATATGTATTATTCAAAAACAAACTGAAAAGTTATTACTATATTTATATATATATATATATATATAATTATATATATATTATATATATATATTATATATATATATATATATATATAATATATATATATTATTAAGGCTATATACTGGAACCAGAAAGCAGTAGTAAAAGGTGAACGATATAGAAACAAATAATATACCGATTGCGAAAGGGGTTAGGCAAGGATGCGTCTTGTCTCCGACGCTTTTCAACGTGTACTCACAGGTCATATTCAGAAAAGCCTTATGGGAAAGAAAAGAGGGAATAAGAATTGGTGGAGAAATCATAAACACCATGAGATTTGCAGATGACACGGTAATTATGGCTGAGAGTATAGAAGATCTACAAACTTTACTAGATGCAATAAATAGTGAATGCATTCAAATGGGACTTGACATCAACACAGATAAGACCAAAGTTATGATAGTATTAAGGAGTCCAATAAATAATGAACAACTAACTCTTGGTGGACAGCAAATAGAGAGAGTGACAAAATATAAATATCTGGGAGCTTACATAAACACAGAATTAGATCCAGACCAAGAGATCCGGGTACGAATAGAAATGGCAAGGGCAGCGTTCTTAAAATTCAAACAATTGTTCTGTGACAAAAATCTGAATATTGCGCTGAGACTGAGGTTTGTTGAATGTTACGTCTGGTCGCAATTATTGTACGGGGTAGAAACATGGACACTAAAAGCGCAAATAGTTAAAAAGATTGAAGCCTTTGAACTTTGGATATACCGGAGAATGTTGAGAATCCCATGGATTGCCAGGGTCACCAATGAGGAAGTGCTGAGAAGAATGGGTCGAGTCAAAAAGTTGTTGAGAACGATAAAAGTACGCAAGACTGCATACCTTGGACACATACTAAGAAATAATAAATATAGTCTTCTGCAGGTCATCATGCAGGGTAGAGTCGATGGCAAAAAGGGAATAGGTAGAAAGAGGAAGTCATGGCTGCGAAATATTCGAGACTGGACAAACATGACTGTAGACGAATTATTCCACGTTGCAAAAGACAGAGAAGCTTTTAAAAATGTGGTCGCCAACCTCCGTTAATGGGGACGGCATAGGAAGAAGAAGATAGTATATATATATATATATATATATATATATATATATATATATATATATATATATATATATAAAGTAGTTAGGTATTATTGACTGACACGTTATGTAAAATAAAGTTTTATTTTGAGGATGCAGTCATTTAAGTAGGGCAGGATAAGTAAAAACTCTTTGTTCTTAAATCAAGCTTTCGCAAAATTTATTTGCTTCATCAGGATATGCTAAAATATGTTATGGTAATACAATGAAATTAGAATTAAAAAAAACATCGTATAAAACTATATAAAAACTTACAATATGAGGTTAAACCATTAAATTATTAAATTCACAAAACATTATTAATTTTTCCTAAATTATATTTTTATGCAAGTACAATATTTTAATTTTGAATATATTGAGTATATATAAAATAAAACTTTATTTTATATATATATATATATATATATTATATATATATATTATATATATATTATATATTTATATATATATATATATATATATATCGGTTTCAAAACGTCTTGCGTCGTTGTCCGATGCTAATTTCCACGAATTTCTATCATTCCATTGTTCTTCGGTCAAGTCTAGGGAGCTCATTGCCTTTGTTATTCCCTCCTTCCATGTTCTTTTCGGTCTTCCTCGTTTCTTACGATTTGGTGGTATCCATTTTATGGCGATTTTTGGTAGTCTTGTTTCTGGCATTCTTTGAACATCCATATAAGTTGTTTCCTTTCTATGTCTGTTGCCAGTGATCCATCTACCCCCATCCGATTCCTTATTTCATCGTTTCTAATTCTGTCTGCCCTAGATATTTGAAGTGATCGTCTAAATACATCCATTTCTGTTGCTTCGAGTTTTCTTTTATTGCTTTCTGTTAGTCTCCATGTCTCTGTACCATAGGTTAAGCTGGTTTTTATAAGAGATTCATATATATTGTATTTTCCAAATTGCTCCAAAGAACTCCGTTAAGGCATCCAATTGTTCTACGGGCCTGGGTTATTCGTTTTCTAATTTTCCTATTGTCTGTGCCTGTGGTGTCGAAATAAATTCCTAGGTAAGTATATTCAGTGCAGAATGCAATTTCGGTTGTGTCCATCTGAATGTTGGATAGTTCTGCGCCTATTGGGAGATATTTTGTTTTTTGTGTATTGAGTTCTAAACTCCACTTTTTGTATTCTTCCTGTAGTTTTCTGGCCATTGTCCAAAACTCTTTAAAAAGTTGTGGTCTTGTTGTAATATTCAGTTTTTCTTGGCACTTTCGGATACATTTGTCTATACAACTACCTTTAAGTTGTCGTTGTTTTACAACTTTACCTTTTCTATTTATAAATTGTTCTTTTTTGTTTTTTTTTTGTTTACGAATTACATCTTTCCATTCCGTTCTATTAGCTTTACGTTTTCGTCGCCGTCTTATACTTTTAGGCTAATACTCACGACTTGCCCTAATATGTCGTTTAAAATTGAACTGACTATAAATAGCGATGTCGATTTATTATTGTTAACTGCAAGCTAAACACCGGGACCGGGAAACAATCAAGATCTGTCTTGTCTATTTCCCCCTACTATTCTCACAATAATGCCGCGAAATATTGACACACGATGTATAGTATCTACCTGCATAATTATCGGAACTTAGCAGTCAATGCGGCGAATAAAATTGTAACAACAGTTACGGTATAGTTTTTGAAATATGAGAATTATTTTGATACACTATGGTACGATACAGTATTTTTCGACGAAAATGTTATTTGGTTCAACGTCGTATCTGTAGTTACTCTGTTATTCTACAAATAATTCATTTTTTTTATATTTACGGTATTTTTCCATTTGGAATCTTTCTTATTAATGCAGTTACAGCCACACTGACTATGTTGGCAGATAGAGCATAAAAAGTTATCCAAGGAGAACACTGTAACTCAAAATCGCCAAAAATGTTAGTTACAACGTTATTCTTTGCAGGGATCGATATTTGTTGTCTAAATTATATATTTTGTTATCAATTTTCATTTCATTTTGCCTACCGTTTCCATCAGGTGGGTCTTTTCCAGACGAGGAAGCATCCCCGTCGGAAGAGTTACTCATTTTTAAATTATAAACTTGTATTTACCTTATCTATGAGTTTATGAAATAACAAACCAAAAAAAAACTGCCTAAATTCAAGCAAAATGTAATTAAGCGCGCTTCACGAGCCAACCTTCTAGTTCGGAAGAAACACCAATGAAATAATTCAGAAGGTTCACTAGAATTTTGTTCACGCGAGAAAATTTCTCGAAATATTAAATGAGGCGGAAGTTTTTTCGAACAGGCATCTTTTAAAGACTGTATAGCATCTTCTCATGCGAGAACTGTATTTTTAACACCTTTCCACCATGTAGCAGCAAAACCATTAAGTAGTATGATAAACAACGAAGAGCATTCTCATCACTTATTTGGGAGCAGTCATTAAAAGTAATTACCTTGTCAAGAAAAGCTTCAACATCAGCGTTAACAGTACCATCAAAGCAAGCAGTACATTTAACGAAATTTCCACTTGACAAATGTCTAGGATACTTGTTTATTAGAATTCGTAAGTACTGAAAGTAAAGATTGAAACTGATCTCGGGACATTGTCACCGTAGCAGGAGCAGAACACTCTCCTGATGTAGGATTCTGTGAATTGGCTTTCGGCATTGTTCAAGATGACAAATAAATATCACCGTTGATTGAATATTATTCAATCAACGATATCACTAAATATGGATCAGCTATATCCAATAAAATTATTTTATTGTAAAAGTAAAATGGTTATATAAGCAATTAAAGTTATTTTATTGAGAATGGGATATAATTATATGCAATAAAAAGATTTTGTTGAATACGGAAAATAATACGGATGGAGAGATAATTCGAGAACAGAACTTGATCGAATTTTTGTTAGAAACTAATGATAAAACAGAAGAGATCTTGCATAAAGAAGAGACCGCCGAACCAATTGTCAAAATAAGATGCAAATGCAGACATGTTGACAAAAAGGATTGGAAACGAGAGGAGAATAAAAGGAAGAAAAAGTTGGGCTCCGAATTTTTTGGGAAGGAGAAAGAAGGTAATAAACATGTAATGGACGTATGACTTGAAGAGACCCAGAAAGTTCTTGGCAGAGACATGTAATTGCAAGTTTGACACAAACACTTCCAAGTTAAAATGTCGTGCCTTTTCTGAAGAACACCGTAATAACATATTTGATTCATTTTGGAAAAAAAATTGGGCTGAAAAGAAGTTAACCATTAATCTACTAACCCAACGAGTAAATACTTCGAGGGCTAGAAATAGTAAGAATGAGGAGACATCTCAAAGAGCATGTTTTTATAATTATCATTTTGAAAATAATGGATTAAAATTAAGAGTTTGCAAAAAACTATTTTCATTAGGCTTGAAACCTTGGACAATACATAATTGGTTAAAAGCTTACCAGATAAGTACAGAAAATAATGAAGATATCAAAAAAACAACTAATGAGAACACGACATGATTAGAAAAACCAAGAATATTTTCTTAGAGACAACACTTGCAAGATTTTTTTATCTTGTAAATCTGAATGAATCTGAATGAATCTAAATCAGAATTGCACAGATTGTATAAAGAAAAAAGGTGTTCTAAATTTAATGAATCATCAATGTCAATAGCTTACTTTTGTCATATGTTTGAAGATGTGGGTATATTTATTTAAAAAACCCTTAAAAGGGCTACATCAATAAAACAAACGTTTTCGGACCACACAGTCCATCATCAGGTTTTAAAATCAAAAAAATGCTAGGTCACAATGCCTAAGCCACCAAAATACCAGGGTAAAAACCCTTTAAATTTCATTTATTTATAAAAGAATATACATCGTGTTGTAAAATAACTGTGATGTTCAGTATTAAATTAAATTTGGCTACAGGTAACACATGGCTAAAGCGAGTTCCAGAGCCGGTGAGAGAACCTCTACACACGGAGAACAGCTGGTAACTGAGTTCTGAGCTGGTAGCTGGTTCTCCGTGTGTAGAGGTTCTCTCACCGGCTCTGGAACTCGCTTTAGCCATGTGTTACCTGTAGCCACATTTAATTTAATACTGAACATCACAGTTATTTTACAACACGATGTATATTCTTTTACAACTAAATGTAATTTAAAGGGTTTTTACCCTGGTATTTTGGTGGCTCAGGCATTGTGACCTAGCATTTTTTTGATTTTAAAACCTGATGATGGACTCTGTGGTCCGAAAACGTTTGTTTTATTGATGTAGCCCTTTTAAGGGTTTTTTAAATAAATATACCCATTTACGAAGACTAACCTCTTTTTTGTAATAATAGTGTCTTTACGATGGACTTGCAGTAGGTGCTTCTATGCCCCAAATCAAATGCTGATTCACGTTACTTTAAAACCAAGCTTATTATGCATATAATTTCATCGTGTATGATTTGAAGACGAAAGCTGCTTACTGTAACATCTGGCATGAAGGCGGGGAAGAATTAAGTGCATACTTATTTGCTTCTATAATTAGCATTTTTATAATAAATCACCTTGCACAAACAAAAATATATAAGTATATATATATATATATATATATATATATATATATATATATATATATATATATATATATATATATAAGTAAAAAGTAATGGCATGTCTCGCAAAACAAAAAACCAAAAATGGTATATCGATGGAAGGCAACCTTATATATTTTTTATATAGGGTATTTTATAAAAAAAAATCAGAAGGATTGATGTGTTTATCTATTGTTCTTTCATTGCCTGCAGTAATTGCGTTAAATCAGAATTATGCAGTTGATTTGAAAAATGCGATTATCTCGGAGTTTTGAAGTTATTAACAAGTATACCTTTATTTTGTTAAAATAATGTATTTTTAATATATGTTGTCAAAAATATCGGTAACTTGAAGAACAACAAAGTTAAGTGCAAATGTATACCACGTATGTGGCATATGTGGCGCCCTCTATTAGCTATATCAAAGTATGTACTAAATTATAATTCCTGATAAAAATAGTACCTACCCAGTTGTAAATTTTTATACATAAATGATTACAAATATGAAAGTTATAGCGAAAAATAAAATTTTAAATTTCCACTTTATCACCCTGTATCTTTTTTAATATCAAGATTCTATTAAAGCAGTTGGCATAAATCGTAATATTTTAAAGTGTAGAATCTGCGGTTTCTTTTTGTACAATTACTTAAGTACCACCCTGAATATTATAATATATATATATATATAATATATTATAATATATATATATATTAATACGAATTAAGTGGCATAATATATCGCATAGTAGGACAAATTCGTTACACTCCCGTGCTCGAATCGGTATCAATAAAGTATTATGAATCATTTCGGCCTATCCCAGCCTATCAGATACTTCGACTAATACAAATTTAAACTCGGAAAGTTCAAATAATGTCTCCTAAAACTTGACCACTGCAGTTGTTAGCGTACAGAGGTGCCACCTGCTTTTGCGGCCATGAACGAAAATGATATAATAATATCGTTTTTAGTCCTCTGGACTATGCGAAATGTGTAAAAGATTAAATATTAGCAAAAACTGCTATCTCTTTGTTGAATTAAATGGCCAAATATATGGCCCAGAAGAACAAATTCGTTGAACTTACCGTGCTCGAGTCGGTATCAATACAGTGTTATGAATTATTTCGGCGTATCCTTGCCTCATCAGACACTTGGGCTGATACAAATTCAAACTCGGAAAGTCCAACGAATGTCTCCTAAAACTTGACCACTAATTCAACAAAGCGATGGCCGCTTTTGCTTAAATATTTAATCATTTACATATTTCGCATGGTCCAGAGAACAGAAAACGATATTATTACATCGTTTTCGTTCACGGCCGCCAAAGCAGCTGGCACCTCTGTACGCTAACCACTGCAGTGGTCAAGTAGGAGACATTCGTTGGACTTTCCGAGTTTGAATTTGTATCAGCCAAAGTGTCTGATTATTCTGGGATAATTCGAAATGATTCATAACATTTTTTTGATACCAATTCGAGTATAAGAAATTTAACGAATTGTTGTCCTCCCAGGCCATTTAATTCTTCATCAAAACGATAGCAGCTTTTGCTACAAGATTTGCCAATCAACCTTACCATTATACTAATTAATAATTGGACAGCTGTGATCATTCTTCGTTTATATATATATATATATATATATATATATATATATATATATATATAATATTTATATAATATATTATATATATATTATAATAGATAGAAAATAGGTCTTTGCTGAAAACATTAGATAACGGAGCTATGAGGTTTGTTAGGATTAGCAGCAGTGAAATAAGTGTACACTTTTAAGTTTTCGAAAAAAGGTTTTAGAACTTACGTTATAAGTCCGTCTTTCGTGGATGTTCTACTCACAGGTGACAAATTTACGCACCACTCATTGATTGAGTCAAATATTAAAAAATACTTGGTGTAAAAGACCAAATTGACAAATTATTCTATACACTAACACATAAGAAAAAGACAATTAAACACAGTTTGAAAGCCACGTGTGCCGGCAAACTGTGAAATGTGAGGTTAAGAGTAAATGTCATTCCTGGACATTGCAAATGACACCACTTCTTCTTTTTTTCCCCTTTTTCTTATAAAGTACTACTACTGTTATACTACACATCAAAATTTACCAGAAAGTTGTTTGAAGTTCAAAAACCAAAATTGTATACTAAATACCTTAAAATAGACTGAAAGCTGGAAACTTTGCAATTTCCAGCTTTCAGTCTATCGAACGTTCTATGGTACATAGATCGTGCAATTTTGGGTACGAGTTTTCGATAAAAATGTTTGAAAGTATTCTGAGGTTCTTCTGATGGAAAGAAGGATCACTGATAGCTATAATTCTAGCCTTTATTTGCTTCATCAAATTGATTTTTATTGAATGACGATGATATGACCAATAGAAAACGTCCAGAACTATGAGGTGTTCTATGCCAGTCGATTATCAGGGAGTTGTTATGGGTTCTGATGAACCGGTATCAAGAAAATGAACTGAGCATAGATCATCATCATGTTCGATTATAAACTGCAGTAGAGGGTCATAACTATTAAATACCTGTAGAATTTCTGTGGATCCATTACTAGGAATTACTAGGATCCATTGAACTCACGACGACGACTCTGTAGACGAACAGAACATTGAATACCCGAACCCTGTACCGAACTGGAGCACTCACATTTTTACTAGACATAGTAAATACATACAAAGTAGATCTTTTAGCACTGCAGGAAATGTGGTGGACGGGAACCGTTACTCTTGACAATAGAACCCTTTCCATATATTATAGCTGCAATGAAATTCAATACATAAATGGAGTGGGACTTATTGTAAACCGAAGAACAAAAGGCCTAATATTGACTTTAAAGCCTACAGTTAAAGAATGTGCTATTTGCGCTTGAAAGGGAAATTCTTTAATTACAGTTTGATTAATGCACATGACCCAACTAATGATAAACCAGAGGAAGTGAAAGAACAGTTCTTCGAAGACATAGAGCAAGCCTACAGGAGATAACCCAGAAATGACATTAAGATTATTAGGTGATATGAATGCAAGAACAGGACGAGAGCGAGTTTTCATGCCCTCGATAGGAAAGCATAGCCTACACAACATTAGTGGCGATAATGGATTACGACTGATGAACTTAGCAGCAGCACCCAATATGACAGTTGCTAGCACCTATTTTAAATACAAGAATATACACTCGGTAGCCTGGACCTCTCCCGGTGGAAGAACAATGAGTCAAATTGATCACATCTTAATAGATTCAAGGCATGGAACAGACGTAATAAACTGCAGAAGTTATAGAGGCGCAAACATAGGCTCAGATTAGTGTCTAATGATCTCAACATTGAGATCTTGAACTTCAAACATCAGTAAAGAAAATAAAATGGATACAAAAAAATGAAATGTGCAAAAGCAGAGATTTGCGATAATTGCAGAACGGTATTCGGAAAACATTACCAACAGGCTAAGGAATCAAAATGTAAACAAAATGTAAATAAAGAAGACCATACAGATATAGACTTTCACTGGACCAGAATAAAGGAAGACATTGAAGCAGCAGCGAAAAATAAAATAGGAATAGAAATTTGTGCCCGTCAAAATCATTGGTTTGACGATGAATGCAAGAATGCGGCAACAACTGTATAGAATAACCAGACAAAGAG
This sequence comes from Diabrotica balteata, assembly GCA_918026665.1. Taxonomy (NCBI): domain Eukaryota; kingdom Metazoa; phylum Arthropoda; class Insecta; order Coleoptera; family Chrysomelidae; genus Diabrotica; species Diabrotica balteata. Next base: position 81,017,613 of record OU898281.1, on the reverse strand, counting down.
AAAAGAAGAAAAGAGGATACACAATAGAAAAAAACGAAACCACCTAAATATGAAACTTAAATACCCAAATGTTAAGTCTGGAGAATGTGCAGGATAGGGGAAGTCAATAAATTGTGAAATGAATTTGTTTGGAAAATGTCCCTGAAGAAATTGACGAACTGCGACAACAGTATGGCAAGTTGACCTATCCTGCTTGAAAAATTGGTCTCAAAATTACGGACGTAGATCAGGGATAAAGCGTGTTAAAATTTGTATGTACCTCTGTTGATTAAGTGTGACTTGCCTAAAATTTTCTTCAATAAAGTATGGACCAATGATTCCGTGTCCCAAAACTGCACACCAGACACTCAGTTTTGTGCTAAGTAAAGGAACTTCTTGAACTTCATCCGGTCTGTCAAAGACCAGAAATCGATTGCTTCGTCTGAAAACCATACATTTATCAAAAATTCAGGATTTTCATACTGTAATACAAAAATTCTGTCACAATATTCCACTCTACTGTGATAATTCCTGCGATTTTTTGTTGATGTACCTGAATTACAAAGGAAACTGCACATAGCTCCTTCGTATAGAAAACCTTAACAGAGACAAAGAATTCAAGGCAACCCCAAGACAATGCATGAGTGAGAATCGCGACCTACTAACAACAAGGAAAGATTTATTGAGTAGATGGGTGGAATACTTTACCCAGGCACTTAATGTGGTGGAGGAGGAAGAAGAAAACCTGGAAGACGAAAGATATGACGTAAGGGGAGCAGACGAGAGGAAAGACAAACCACCAACGATTCTTGAAGTTAAAGATGCAGTTAAAAACTAGCCAGAAACAAATCACCCGGAATAGATAATTTATCAGCTGAACTATATAAAGAAGGTGGCCATAATACCATTATATTATTACAGTAGCTTATAAAAGAAATATGGATACAGAAATCCCTCCCTAATGATTAGAATATTGGAATACTTTGCACCATACACAAAAAAGGAGATATTTTTAAATGCAGCGTATAAAATATTTTCCCCAGTACTATTTCACCGTATGGGATCATATGCAGAACTATTAGTAAAGAAATACCAGGCTAGTTTCAGAGGTGGTAAATCTATAATTTATTAGATTGCAATCCTAAAACAAATTTTGGAAATACCACTGGAATATGGCATTGATACTCATCACATATTTATAGACTACAAAGCAGCCTACTAGTCTGTGAATAGAAGGGAAATGCTCAAAGCAATCAAACAACTAGGAATATTAAATCAGTTGGTAAATTTAACAAAACTAACTTTTGAAAAAGTTGAATGTAGAGTACGAATTCAGGGGAACTGTCTGAACCTTTTGAAACAAGTAATAGGCTGCGTCAGAGAGCCTCTTTCTCCTGTATACTGTTCAAACTGGCTCGAGATAAAAAAGTAATAATATTAATAATAAATCTCAACCACTGGTTCAATATATAATAAATCAGTGCAAATCCTGCCCCATGCTGATGATATTAATATTGTTCGGAGAACGGAAAATGCTGTACGAGAGGCGTATGTAGCAATAAAAGAATAAAAATTAAATCAAAAGCTACAAAAATGGGATCAATAATAAATACCACCAAAATGAAATATATAAAAATAAGCACGCAACCACAAATTGTACGACCACTAATTATAGAAAACGACGTCATCGAAGCAGTGAACGAATTTGTAAACCTGGGAGCGCTTCTTAACACTGAGAATAATACTACCGCAGAGATAAACTGCAGAATTTGCACGGCCAACAGATGCTATTTTGGGCTGAATCTCTTTCTTAAATCAACAATTATATCGAGAAAAGTTAAGCTAGTACCAGATAATACAGAAATTAAACAAATATCTTCGTACAAATACCTTGGAGCATGGATCACAGAAGATACTGATCAGACAAATGAAATAAGATGCCGCATTGAAATTGCGCGGTCAACTTTTAATAGAATGAGAAAACTTTTTTGTAATCGCGATATCAATATATTGCTCCGGATAAGAATGCTTTGATGTTATATTTTCTCTACCCTTTTGTATGGAGTTGAAGCTTGGACACTTAAAAAATCCAACATTAAAAACCTAGAAGCATTCAAAATGTGGTGTTACCGACGCATTTTAAAAATATCATGGATGGATCGCAAAACAAACGAACAAGTTCTCGAACAACTAGGAAAACAATGCGAAGTTTTAAATTCCATAAAGATCAGTAAATTGGAATACTTGGGGCACATCATGAGAGGTGAAAAGTACGAACTACTAAGGAATATAATGCAGGGTAAAATCAAAGGTAGAAGAAGCGTAGGAAGACGTAAAATCTCGTGGCTACGCAATCTCCGTGAGTGGTTTGGATGCAGTTCAATTGAACTATTCAGGCGAGTAACCAATAAAATTATAATTGCCAGAATGATTTCCAATCTCCGATAGGAGTGGAAATTGAAGAAGAAGAAGAAAACTCTACAAAACAATAATACTCCCAGTCCTAACATATGGTTCAGAGACCTGGACTCTAACAAAAAATAATGGACACATGTTAAGATGTTTCGAAAAAAAAAAACTACTAAGGCGAACCTATGGAGCAGTGAATGACAATGAAGTGTGGAGCAGACGATACAACTTTGAACTATTAAGATAGGATGTCTAAGATGAATAGGACATGTAATGCGGATGGAACAAAATGACCCAGCTGGAAAAACTCTTCTTAATAGACCCATTGGTCAGAGAAGAAGAGGAAGACCCAGAACAAGATTCCTTAATAACATTTATAAAGACATGCAAAATATGGGAATACGTGCTTGGCGGAGAAAGGCGATTGATAGGGACGACTGGAGAGAAATTCTTGAGGAGGCTAGGATCCACGCAGGGTTGTAAAGCCAGAATGATGATGACGTTTTTTCTTAATTTTTCTTTTGGAATTAAAATTTTTCTATCCATATCTACTTTTAGACATCTCGTGTACAATTATGGCGCTTTGAAGATTCATTGTAGTTAACCTATACTCAATTGTTATCTTTTATGCTTTGTGTACTATATTTATGCAGCATTTAGTGAAAATAACGCTGATTGTGTATCATTACGTGTCTTTTAGAATGAAGGGGCTAGAAATAGGTATGGTAGTTCTAAAAGAGAGAAAGGTAAGGATATATACAGGGTAACAAACAGGGAATCAAAACGTGCTATAGCTACTGCTAAGAAAATATCGTCTCCATAGCGATATAAAGAGTTTGAGACACCCGAAGGGAGAAAGGTTTATACAGCATTGCTAAAGTGAGGGAAGTCATCAAAGAACTTGATTCACGTGTGGCAAATTAAGAGTGTGAAGGAAGAGCGATAAGAACCGATGTTTAAAAAAAGTAAAGATGGTATGAGTGCTTTAGAAAGTTGCTAAATGAAGAACACTAGTGAACAGATGTAGGATTCGAAATCCCAAATAAGAGTTTATTACCGAATAGATGAGGTGGTCGAGGCGTTAAATAGAATAAAGATTAGTAAAACAGTAGGACCTGACAGAATACCTTGGAGGTGAAGGCGGAGGTTTAAAAAGGTTCTAGTAGAGAAAGGGACTGATGTTTTGTGGCAAATTATAAGTAGGATATATGAGGGAGAAAATATGCTCAATGCATGGGAAGAGAGTGTGATAGATCATTGTATAAAAATAAATGGGGCCTTTAGGACTATAAAAACTATAGAGAGATAAAGTTAATGTCGCATAAAATAAAACTTCGGGAGAGAACTGTAGACTAGGGTTAGACTCCCTCCCGGACTGTATTTTTTACCTCGACGATTGGTGGGAGGGCCGAGTAACTGGCCTTGGTCCCTTATATTGTAAGGGGAGCACGGTCAGTGAAACCAAGAACAGTCCAGCGTCCGGAGCCGTTGCACCGGGTGGTCGCCGGACTTCGCCTCCGGACGCTAAAAAGCGCTACAATGACTCCCAGTTGCGACCCCTTACTCCCCAAACCCAAATGTACTACTCCTTTTCCCCCACATTCCACAGGAGAAAACCTGGCCAAAAATCCGACAGAGTAAACCAGCGGGAAAAAATCCGAAATCTAAGGTGTTAGATACCGTGCTGAAGGATGGATGACCACACGATACGTGGCCATAAACGGTTCCCTCGGGGCACCTGGCGAACCCCTTTGTAAGCAGCCTTACCATCACATGCGGGGCTCTGTGGTGGCGGAAAAACCCATTCCCTAGCTACTCGTGGGATCCAAATGATACCGAATTTTTTTACAAAAACCGCGGGCGACCCGAGCGGCAAATCGGGAAGGCATACAGACTACGCCAGGAGGAGAATTAATTCTCTTTCTGACGAAAATATATTAAAAAGAAAAGCATCTTACGACAAGTTAGAGAAAGAAACCTACAAAAAGAAGACATGCAGTGAGGCTGTGGAGCTATTAGATTACCTAGAAGATCTGGGAAAACAATTTAGCAGATTTACAGGACTAATACAGGAGTTCCCAAATACGCCGAGGCCTATTAAGGAACTCTATAGGTATCTGATCAAGAGGCATGCCCTCCAAAAAATGGAGCATTTCAAGAAGTGGTTACAGATAAATTCGACTGAACCAATAGAAAAAATGATGGTAGACACGGACACGCAGGTGGACGCTGATGCCAGTTCAATAGCTCAGAAACCCGCGACTACGGAATGTGGCACCCAGACGGACGCGTGGCATGGCCCTCCCGGGGCAGTCAGGGTGACGAGTCTCGAGGGAGTTAACAATTTTGCTGACTTCCAGAGGCACTCTCTCTACGACTGTCCCGAGAAGGTCTTCAAAAAAATGACGATCGAAGTTCTAAACCCGCTGGACTCTAAATGTAATGTAAAGGTCGTAGCCCTGGAACCAAACGACCCCAAAATGATGTTCTCCGTACAGAGACTGTATCGAGACAGGTACCCAGACTTACCAACCCTCGAAGGAGACTTCGAGGTGCTGGAAAATTCTACTACTGTAAGAAGGGGAGGGGAGAGAAGGACTAAAGTAGAGAAAGTCATCAAGCTGTCGGCCAGCACACCCGAGCAACTCTGGCACGCTCTCGAGCGTGTCAGAGACGAGATAAAACAGGAGGACTCGGTGGCTCTGCACCACGTTAGTTACATGCAGGTGGTTGAACTACGCAAGATGGCTGAAGTGATCTTTTCTAACACTAAAGGTACGACGGTACAGATCTACACCACGGCCACGCGGCGAGAGAAGCCTACATATGGATTTATTGTATCCAAAAAAGACTCAACCTACTCACAACTTCTTGAGGGGGTATAAAAAGCAGTAGGAGACACGCAAGCTAAAGAAGCAATCCGAAGCCTACGTAGCACGAGAGACGGAAATCTGTTAATAACAATAGATAAGGACCAGGGGGCCGCCTCAATGATCAAAAACGCGATAGCGAATAAGGAGAGTGGACTGACAGCTAAACTCGTTGGAACTGAAAAGCAGGCCATTATTCATTTAAGAGGCATGACGGCAAACACGGAGGAGGAGCACATTAAGCTTGCTATTCAAAGAGAAATCGGCAAATGGGAACCAAACTTCGCTATAAAACAGATCCGCCCTATGCGAAACAACACCAAGGCAGCCACGGTCATCCTTACCGCGCTAGCGGCAAGGCAGATACTAGACCTAGGACACCTGAAGGTTGGCCTTGCACGGTGTGAAGTGGAGCAAAGATATGTCGTTAGGAAATGCCAGCGCTGTTGGAGCTACCAGCATGACGCTGCGAGATGTGATGGCCCGGATCGTACCGGGCTCTGCCATAGGTGCGGAAAAGAAGGCCATACTTTTAATACATGTAAGGAAGATGAGCACTGCGTTGTATGTAATGAGCAGCATCGGATAGGTAGTGGCAAGTGCGCGGCCTTCCGTGAGGCTCTACAGAGAGCAAGGATGGCGGAGCAAAATAAAAACATCGAGGCCCATCCCCCACAGGCGCATCAGCCTCCCCCAACAACAGAGGTCACCAGCATGGAAATTGCCCAAGAGGTACCCGACATCAATGAGGTAAACTTGACCGAGATGCCTACGGATTCATCTCCCTCCTCAGAGGAGTTGAGGAGAGTGGATGAGGAGGTATTCAATGGGGCTGTCCACTCTACACTTATGGAGCAGTTTAGCTCTCTTTGCGACAGTGCCGCGGGAGATATCGCACGGGTCAAACCCCCAATTCGTCCGCCTACTCCGCCCCCTCCTTCTTCGGACGGGGACCTAACTGCTTCCACTCCTCAGACAATATCCCCTCAGGGTAGCGTCATAGATTTGTGCGGATAGACGTAAGAGACCCCCTCACCATGTGAACTTACTGGCTAGTGGTATAGACTCTAAAAATGGCTTCTAACGGGTTAAAAAAATTAAAGATACTGCAAGTAAACATTGGACGGGCCAAGGTGGCACACGACTTGATACATAAGAAAGCCTTGGAGATAAAAGCAGATATCATTATAGTCCCTGAACCAAATAAAAACATCGTTAAAAAATTTGGTTGGGTTGCCGACACACGGTCAGATGTTGCCGTCTACTTGGTGAATAAGTGTGTGCAAATAAAAAAGGTCACTAAAAAGGAAGGATTTATCAAGATTAATCTGAATGATGTGGCAATAATAGCCTGTTACATTTCTCCAAACATTAACACTACACAATATCAAGATAAGGTAGATAGTATTATTGAGGCGTCACTTGTAGAAAAATACTTCATAATCGCTGGTGATATAAACGCTAAATCCATTCTATGGGGGTCCCCAAGAAATGACAATAGGGGGGAATTATGAAACGAATGGATTTCATCGTTCGACTTGGTAGTGTTAAACAACGGCAAACACACCTTCGAAAGAGGAGAATCACGGAGTCACATAGATATTACCCTAGCGTCAAATAATTATGCAAACAAAATTATACATTGGGATGTACTAGACGAGAACATGTTTACTTTTCATAAGTACATCTTATTCGAGATAGGAACAAAGGTCACAACTAGGAACGGCAGAAGAACACTCGCTTTCAATAAAGTAAGATTTGTTGAACAGACTAGAAACTTACACGAAGAAGCTACCGACTTTCCCACCTTTAGAAATGCAATAATACGAGCACACAACTCGAGCAGTAATAACAAATATGTCACATATACTGTACCATACTGGTGGAATGACGAAATACAGCAAAAACGGACAGAATGCCTTAGACTTAGGCGAATCGCGCAGAGGAATAGGACCCAGCAGATAAAGGACGAGTATAAAAGCGCCAAAAATGAGTTAAAAAAGACGATTAAAAGGGCCAAGCGCACATGTTGGAAAAACCTGTGCGAGGCGCTGGAGAACGATGTATGGGGTGAAGCATATAGAATAGTCACCAAAACGCTGAGGTCAGAGACCCCGTACAAACTGTGTGATGATAAAATAAAGAAAATTGCGAATACCCTTTTTCCCTCAAAGCAGAACACATACTTCGTACAAAATGAACATACCTGTTCGAATGGCGTCAGTTTAGCAGAACTCACGAGAGCCGCAGAGTCCATCAAAGTGGGTAAATCTCCTGGATTAGACCGTGTGTCACCAGAAGCGATAAAACTATTAACCACATTACAACCAGAAGCGGTTATAGAAATCTTCAATCAGCTGCTTACAACACAAGAATTCCCTGACGAACTCAAGCGTGCGCGACTCAAACTAATACTTAAACCCGGTAAAGATCCGGACGAAGCCAGTTCTTATCGGCCAATATGCCTCCTTGACTGTTTAGGGAAACTCTATGAGAATATCGTCAAAAATCGCCTTGAAGAGGAGTTGAGAGAAAAGGACATTATCTCAACTAGGCAGTACGGATTTAGAAAAGCAAAATCGGCGGTAGATGCGGTTAAGCATATTACGGACACCGTTAAGACCACAAGAAGAAGATGGGCTGCTTTGATAATGTTTGATGTGAAGAACGCCTTTAATTCCGCCAACTGGGCACACATCATACGAAAATTGGAAACTGCAGACGTGTCGGGATATTTAATAAACATTATAAAAATATACTTAACCGACAGATATGTTTCAGTGGCTAGAAACGCAGAGATTCGATTAACAGCTGGCGTACCGCAAGGATCCGTACTAGGCCCAACACTATGGAATGTACTTTATAATGGGGTACTGGACATCGACTATGGCAAAGATAGCATAGCAATAGCCTACGCCAACGATTTAGCTATCTTAACGATTAGTGACATGTATTGGGAAATCGTAGATACGATAAACGATTGTTTTAACAAGGTAAATAGGTGGATGAAAAATAATGACCTAGAACTCGCAGGCAGCAAGACCGAGGTGGTCATTCTGAAGGCTCCAAGAAACGGACCAGATCTGATCTTTCAACTAGGTAGCAATGAGCTGAGACCAACTAACTGTGCTAAATATTTAGGCATCGATTTGGACAGAGGCCTAAGATTTACGAAACATCTCTCGAGAGTGGTTAAGAAGGCGGACAAACAAACAGCAGCCATCCAGAGAATAACACCTAATATAGGAGGTCCAAGCAGCACCAAGAGAAGACTATATCTACATATTGTACAATCGACCCTCCTATACGGAACCCCCGTCTGGATAGATGTACTAAGATATCAAAAATATAAAGATATGATAACAAGAGCACAACGCAAACCCCTACTTAAAGTCATAAGTGCGTACAGAACCACTTCTACTATTGCCCTACAGACCATAGCAGGTACGCTCCCCATCCATCTCTTAGCCAGGGAACGGCAGATGCTGTACGAAAACCGGAATGGTCACTTACCTCTGGTAAGGGCGACCATACGAGAGCAGATATTAACAGAATGGCAAACGGAATGGGAGGCACAGACTACGAAAGCTCAATGGACAAAAACGCTAATCCCAGATGTGGTTGCGTGGTACAACTGTAAATTCAAGCGGGTAAATTACTATTTTACACAGTTTTTGACAGAACATGGGTCCTTCAAGTCGTACACATTTAAAATAAAGAAAACCAACGATGATATGTACTCTACATGTCATGAGAGAGACGACGCGGAACATTGCATCTTTCGGTGCAATGTTTTCGCCCAAGAACAAAATAGGCTGCGGAATAGGTTAGGGGATATAAGGCCCAATAACATTATACATATAGCGTTGCTTAGTAAACAAAACTTTGAATTTATAATAGACCAGATTACGCAAATTATGAAACGAAAGACCATCCTGGAAAGAGCCGAACAAGATGGGTGAGGAGGGTCTCCTCTCGCACCATATAAGGGACCACTTAGAACTTTTTTCTCCCTTCTAAGTCATACGCGATACGTACGTGGATACCGTCGAATCAGCATAGCAGACGTAACATAGGTAATAAATACAAGCCCAAATGTACTTATATCCTTAGTTATTCTCTACTATTCCGAATAAACCTTGATCAGGATGTTAGAAGTCCTCTGAACTCTTTAAGAACCATACTCCTCTTCTTCTCTATCCAATTGTTCCATACACATACAGGCTCCTTTCATATCTCATAGTCTCATAGTCAATCATGAGCTTCAAAGGACGTATACTGCCCTTCGCAATAATTACTAGTCCTTGAACTATTGTTCCGAATCAGGAACTAGACCTTCCCCTATGTGCTTACCGCTCCTAGGCAAGCAGCATAGGATAACCTAAGACAATTATCTAAGAACTATTTTTCAGGCAGCGCAGGATATCCCCATGTTTCGTTCTCTACTGAACTCGTCCGGGGATATCACGCGTCGAAGAGGGGGTGGTTTTAGTTGGTAGGCGACTAGTCAGGGGGGCATGCGGGATATATATTCCATACTCTGGACTTTATGCCCTAGCATGTTTTTCCTCTCTGGATCGAATCCAACAGTACTAGGGACACCTTCCCTAGTCGGTTTTGAACCTTTCCACCTCAATCAAAAAAAAAAAAAGACTAGGGTTAAGGGGGGAGACATCGATAGGAGAAAAACAGATTAAGTTTATGTCAGGAAGAAGGACAATGGATGCCTTATTTGCTTAGGGAAATACGGTCAAAACAAAAGAGAGCTATATTTGGTATTTATAAATCTTGAGGAGGTATACAACATAGTTCCTAGACAATAGCTATGGAGATGTATAAGAGAGAAATGGGTTCCTAAAAAGTACGTAAGCCTCGTGAACAATTTATATGGGGGAGGGTACACTAAAATAAGGGCTTGTTGGTGTAAGATAGTGAATTGTGACATGTAAAGGAGATTCGGTAAAAGAAAATGGAGATAGCTGAAATAAAAATGTTAGGGTAGATGTTGGGTAAGAATAGAAGGAAGACGATCAGGAACTAAGAACAAGGACTGTAATAGTTTGAACGGCAAAACTACAAGTCCTGTGAAAAAAGTTAAATAGCAAAGTTGTAGCTAATAAAAAGATCTACAACTTTTATACTTACACTTTTTTACACTTTTTTTAGTAAGATTATTTATATACTACGCTCCCCAACACCACTTATATTTAGCCTGAAAATTAATTTAAATTTTGTCTTGGTCTGGAAATATTGGGAAACCTCGTGTAAATATTTTGCATTTGGTACATTCTGTTGGCAGGAGTTTTAATTTAAATCGATTCTTTAAGGAGGTAAAATTAAACTAAAATTATATTGTCATTCTATAACATTATTATTTTGATACTGAAACATATACTTAGTAATAAATTTCCCAATAACATTTTACAAGCGCAAAGCTATCTTCGTGAGTTTTTGTCGGCATTCGAACTATTTTTTCTGTATCATATATAATCGTATCCATAATCATCGTCGTAATCTTCAGGTGTGCAAAAGAAAAACTCAATGAGATTTAAAATTGGTCCTCTGGAAAACGGATTTAAGTATCTTCCTCTCTTGTCTCTGAGATACGGATATCGCTTGTAATTAAACATTTCATTGGTTGTAAGGTTCATGCAAGCATGGAGAATCTAAAAATGAAAGTATTAGAATTTGCCAGGTCTTTCGGGTACTAGATATTGAAGAAAAAAAATCCATTACTTAGACTATACTGTTTGTAAATAAAAAAACATATAGGTACAGTAACATCTCTGTAAGCGACCACTCGTATAAAGTCACCACCTGCATATTATAACGACCGATTCTGAGTTCTCCGGCATTATAAATGGAAATCTCCGTTCTTTTATACCTCTTTAAACCGACAATTCTCTTAAACGACCGCGGGTAATGATCAGCGGTATTTCCTAGTATCCATCAATGATAAAAACACCCTTAATAAACAGCAATAAAATTCGATCATTTTTGACAAATAAACACAAGGTACAAACTCCTTGCTATACATTTTATTTCTCAAACTTTTAGTTCAAATTTAAACCTTTATGTGTTAACCAGTATTACCTACTTACTAGTACTTCCTATTTTCCTTTAATTGTTGTTATATTTTCTTCATTTTCCAAAGAGTTCCATCCTTTTACTATTTTTTTCACTTTTACTATTTTCAAAGGCTTTGGCCTTTGTCCATTTATTAAATTTTTACTGAAATTGAGTAAACGAGGCCTAGCTGTAATTGTAATTTATTCTTAATTTGTAAAATGTAACTAGCATTAATCTTTAATGTTTAGTGATTTTATTCCAGTGCGTTATATACAAATATTAGAATTTTTTTTATAAAACACTAAAAATAGGCATATGTTGTAATGCGTAGCTCTTTGCTATCGCATCAATACTCTGATGGAACTCCGGAAGGGGGGCCTCCAGCCAATACCCAGAGGTCCGGTGAAGTTAAGTATTGGGTCTTACATGTTCTCTCATAAAGTCTTATAAGCATCTAAGTATGGAGTTATCTGCTCCCGAGTCGATAATAAATGTATTTATGTGATCTAAAATTCCTGTTCTTATTTTAATAAAATGTGTTAGGTTTAGGTCAAAGTTATAAATGTAATAATAATTCCGACTGTATATTGTTCGTGCCTTGGTTATTCAAAAAACCATCTGTGGATTTTCGAGTTTTCTCTGACCATCTTCTAATTCTAATAACCTTACTTTACTTTTATATCCTTTCCTTGTATTTGGTTGGTTGTTTAATTTTCTTTGCCTTTTCTGTGCGTAATGACGTGGACCTTATGTTGAAGCGTTAGGCTATGCAAAATTTGATGTTCGCCACCTATCATATCAATTATGGTGTCCTCGTTTGCTTTGGAATATACCTCTATTTTGGCCAAATTTTTATCTATAACTTATCACTCTTCCTTGTGTATTCTCATCCGCGTATTTATTGATAAAATTTCGTTATCACCTCCTGATGGATCCTAGAATTACCTACTTCTAATAATAGTTTATCTTTGTTTGTGTGAGAATTCTGTTTCACTGTTGCTTATATTGCTTCAGTTGTGTATTTTCTTGCTAAGTCTATTGACATTCCTTCCTCTATGTTATATCACTTTTAGTTGTTTTTCTAGTTCGTCTATTTCGGCTGCATACACGGCTGCATCTTTGTGTCCTTGCTTCTTCTTTACTATATTATGATTATTCCTGAGATTGTATTTTCTTTTGTTATTAAGTTTCTGACCTTATCGGTTAGATTTGTTTTGATGAGAGTAACAGCAGTTTTCTTATGTCCTATCGCTATTTTCTCTAAAAATTCCAGCGCGTCTATAAATAGTTTTTTCAATGATTCTATGACTACTATGATTTTTTCGACTTTACTCGAAAAATTCGATTATTTTTTCAATGCATTCATTTTCTATCAAAAAGCTCTTATCTACCACTATAGCATTATCATTTAGTGTCAATTTGTCCAATAATCTTGCTTGAATAAAAATTTCTTTGTCTGAGATACGGCCACCATAAACAGGACATACAAATGTAATTAAACCATATGTGGTTTATATATAGTGAGAATAAGTATTACACGACACTTGAGACACTTGCTTTTTTGTAAAAGTAATTCTGTGCACTCCAAAATAGTTCTGGTTTTACGAAATTTCTTAAAACTAACAGGTATCTATTTTGAATATTCTCTTTTCATGGCCAGGGGATTGATGGTTTTGATACTTCAGAAAGAACTTCCATCATTACTGAAAATAATTTCTACATGTGTTTGCTGAGACACCAAATGTGGTTAATTTTTAATTTAGCAAACAATAGAACAATACATTGTTTTAGCTGAAGTAATAATGGTTTCGAATTTTTGTTTTCTAACAAATTAGCAGCAAAACTTCACAAAGTTTTCTAGCTAATTTAGAGGGGGTATTCCAGTGAATGCATTTAAATCGCAATTTTTTTGTATCAAATTATACAAAGTAAGTTGTTTGAGTTTACTTCACAGATGGGATCACTTGGATAGCTTTCTCTTTTGTGCTGATTTTCAGTGTGTGATCCCTGTAACTCGGGACTATTTCGGATGGCTTTAAAACTACACTAATCGATTTACCTATGTTAATTTAGATTTTATTTTCCATAATTGTTGACGCTGTTGGATCTGAGTCAATCATTACATCATTTAAAATAGATACTGTACTAGATAGATGCCTTTGTTTTGCTCGTTTTGACCTTTCATCTCGAGTTGATATTTGTAAAGAGGACAACACTTTGTCCAAAGATCGAATAGGTAAATTCTCAGATGGAATAGAACTTTTTTTAAAAAATCGTTTACCAGTCCCCACATCTAAAAAATAAGTAAAACGTTATTTCAATGATTAAGAAAGAACCAGGCTGAAACAATATTACCTAAATAAATTTTCTATCAAATATGATTTACTTGATAAAATAGATCCGATTTCTTAGTCGGCTGCATAGATTCATGAATTTTGTCACAGGTTTCTAAATACGAAAAGCTACTTGCCACTTTTTTCGTAATTTCTCGTTCTTTGGAAAGGAGTAGAGATGTATATTTTTTGTAGGTACATCGAGTAGAACATTATGGCACTGATTAATATCTATTACTTTTTTTATTATCGCTCATAATTTTTAAAATTTTATAAAATTTATACCAGTTTTAAACTCTAATTTATTCAAATTTTTGACATTTGTCCGTATTTTTTTAGTTATCTATTTTGACAGCAATTGACCGCACGGTCGTTTGAGAACACGAATAATCATATAGGTTAATGGATCTTAAAATGTAAATAGAAAAATATTATATTTATATGTTTTCTTTTACATATATGTTTTTATATCTCTAACATTTAATCTATTTATTTTTATACAGTTTCAGGGCTTACCGAGGTACATGTAAGAATCCATCCTAATCCCGAAAAAATAAACGCTTCTAGCAATCCAAGAATATACAATATTCCGAAACCTTCTAGCGCTATACAGTACATTGCAAAGTAAATCGTAAAGGAACAATTAACTGCTATACTCATTACAAATAGAAAGAACCAGGTTCTATTTCTCAATCCTACGCAGTTGTAAATAAATGGACAATGATGATCAAAATATGAGACGCATCGATTACATATTCTACAATGTTTAGCCCTTAAAGGTCTGAGACACCTGCAAACAGAAAACTAGTTTAGTGTAAAATAAATCAAATCAAACACAAATACCAAATTTTAAATTTTATTTTGGGGTAATTTTGGACTTTTTCAAGATATTTATATTTACTGGCAATTCAATATCTATTAAGCCAGGGATGAGCAACACGTGGTCCACGGTCCGCTTGCGGTCCGTTAACATATTTATGCGGCTGACCCAGCATTTGTATTGAATTTATTTTATCGGCTTTCTCCCATTAATATATTGTTATAAAATATGAATACAGCCGAATATAAAATAAAAACATCTTCTTCTTATCGTGCCGTGCACCTATAGTGCATTGGCGAATTATCTTTAGGCCAGACGTCTGTCTTTTGTGGCATGCAAAAGATCGCCAGTGTTATTTATGTCTGTCCAGTTCTTTATTTTCCGTAGCCAAGACATTTGTTTGCGACCTACTCCTCTCTTGCCTTCAATATTTCCCTGGTTGAAGGATTGCGTATTTTTTTCCTCTCTTCCTGTCCATGGTATGCGGAACATTCTTCGTAATGTCCACATTTCGAAGGCCTCCAACTTATTAATGGAAGGTACTCTTAACGTCCATGTTTCCATGCCGTATAAAAATATGCACCGTACATAGCATTTAACCATCCTGTAGCGGAGATTGAAAGAAAGATTGCGGTTACATAGTAGCGGTTTAAATTTTAATTACATAGATACATAATATTATAAATAATATAATATATTTATTATTTTAATAGGAATAAGCCACAATTGAAGGTTAAAATAAGTTTATTGACGTTTCAATCTCCGCTTCGGAAATCGTTCTCAAATACAAACATTGATAAATTAAACAAAATTACACAAACATTTTTTGGTACTTGGTGAAAAAATCTTCTAATAATTTAATTTTATCTGACTCATTTATATTGACAATTCAGACCTCCAGGAAAGGTAGTGTGTGTTTTATCTAAAACTAAACCCAACAATGAAAGAACAAATAATTGTATTTATAAAATACTTTGTTAATGCGATTAGTTTTATTTGATGAAACATCAATGCTTTTAAATGTTAAAATAAGTGAGCATGAATCTTATATTAAAAAGCGAAAATTTGATAGATCTCAAATATGCAAACAAGCAAAACAAGCATGGGAAAATGAACATAGAGTTCAATGGAATGATTCAAGTATAGTCCTAAAAGAAACAGATGATAAAAAGAGAAAAATCATAGAAGTGACACTAATTATGCTAAATGAAATCAATTGTATTAAACTGTTTGTTCGGGCTGTTAGGCCGTTGTCTTCTGAGATTAGTTCTCGACGTTTCACCAACACTAAGGGGTTGGTATCTTCTGGAGATGTTAATGCTTCGCTTGTAAGCAGAAACTGACGCCGCGTTGTACTACGGAGGCAATATTTATAACAAGGATCTACAGACCGAGAATTTGGCATCCAAATTCCACTGATTTTCGCAATCGTACTTGTAAGTTCGTATAGTCGGCTGGAGTTACAATTTGCCAAATTTAAATGTAATCGTTTCTACTCATTCATATTAATATTATAATGTATAATATATTTAAGTTTTTAATATTGGTAATATTATTAAAGCTTTTAATACTATTTTTTAATATTAAGAATAATATTAAGTAATTAAATATTGCGTCTTACTTAAAAAAAGTACGAGATAAACTCGTTTTTTATATCTTTACGTATGCTAAGGGTAATAAATTAAAATCCTTCAATACAAGACTAAAGGTAGGTACCTATAATTTGAATAAGCTGGTTTTGCCCATACTGACTTTCTAATTCTAATTACCTACTAATTTGCATAACAGTCAGATATTGTACCTGGTCATAATGCTGTTTTAATATTAGGATTTTCATTTCGCTTGTTGAAACTTCATCCGATATTAATTTCTTGGAAATTTTTATAAGGCTGAGAGTACTTAATCGGAATACTCGAGTATTGTTGAAAAAAACTGAAATTGAAGGTACTACACAATCGAAGAACTCAAAAAAATTAAACATTCCCGGTATTCTTTTTCCAGATCGTATTTTGTTTTCGAGATATATTTAAATTTGGGAATTTTTTATTATTTTTCCACTTTTTTCAGGTTCTTTTTTAATTTAATTTCAGTATATAAAAGCCTTTACAATATTATCCAAATTTTATTTGGAAGTTAATCTTAACTGTTCAGAAACAATTTGCTATTTAGGAAATGAAAGTTTGTTTTTTTTTCCTTAGTTCTTAATTTGCTATAACATTTCTAATTTGATTTAATAAAAAATATTGTAAATTCATTTTTTTGAATAATTATAACGACTTACATCCGAGTAGCTTAACACAATTAAAGAAAATATAACGAATACGCTCACGACTCGGAACTGAGTCTTTTCTTCTTTTCGCATAAAATATTACAAATTTATTTAAAATACCCTTTATTTAATATATACTTTATTTATTCATCACAATTAAAAAAAAATACTAGTCAGCACAGCGGTTGATTTCCATGAAAATACGCTAAGCAGTGATAATGATTGCATGTACCTAAGTTAATATTTTTGTCTTTTGGTTGGTGTTATATTGGAAATTTCCCCTCTCAAGGCATTTGCAAGAAAATTGCACTTTCATGTAAAAAACGAGTTATTTATCTCGTACTTTTTTTAAGCAAGGCGCAATATTTAATTACTTAATATTAATATTAATATTAAAAAATAGTATTAAAAGCTTTAATAATATTACCAATATTAAAAACTTTAATATATTATACATTATAATATTAATATGAATGAGTAGAAACGATTACATTTAAATTTGGCAAATTGTAACTCCAGCCGACTATACGAACTTACAAGTACGATTGCGCGAATCAGTGGAATTTGGATGCCAAATTCTCGGTCTGTAGATCCTTGTATATTTATATTTCCCACTCGCCTCCCCTCCACTGGTTTCGGCTTGAGGAGGCGTGTCGTTGTTTATAGTAGCTTTTCTTTCTTCGTGTTTGGCGGAAAGGACGTTTGTGGATTTTAATATTGGTATTCATGTCTTGTTAATTTTCAGTCCTTCTTCTATCCGATTGAAATTATTTGGGTGGTTGTATATTTCCACCGCTTCCCGATACAACCGTGGGTAGTACTTGGAAGTTTAAAGAAGATCTTAAGAACTCGGAAGAACTTAAAAAAGATCCCACAGCAATCACCCTACGGAAAATCAATAGACTTTTAAAAGACAAACGCGACCCATTAGCAACGGCCGTAGTATACCGAATACTATGCACATGTGTAATGGTATATGTGTGAACCACAAAAAGACACACAAAAACAGGATAAATGAACATAAAATAAAATCTGCCGTTGCCGAACACGCTTTGGGAAGCGGAGAACATCGGATACTATTTGAAGAAACACAGATGCTGGACAAAACTTCACAGTACTACCCACGGTTGTATCGGGAAGCAGTGGAAATATACAAGCACCCAAATAATTTCAATCGGATAGCAAAAGGACTAAAAATTAACAAGACATGGATATCAATATTAAATCCACAAACGCCCTTCCCGCCAAACACGAAGAAAGAAAAGCTACTATAAACAACGACACGCCCCCTCAAGCCGAAACTAGTGGAGGGGAGGCGAGAGCGAAATATAAATATTACCTCCGTAGCACAACTCGGCATCAGTTTCTGCTAACAAGCGAAGCATTAACATCTCCAGAAGTACCAAGAGGATTCTTTATGTCGTCCTATTTTGAAAAATTTAGGAATCTTCTTATATAGTGTTGCCTAGACATCTCTGTAAGTATTCTTTTTTGTAGTAAGTCCTCCAGTCTTCCTCAAATAAAGGAAAGTTCATCCACGGCTCCTTAACCAAAACACGAATATCCGTTCGCAAACGTTTTGATTTATTTGCTTACCCTATCTCTAAGCCTAGTAATTGTTCAGTCCCCCCTTTCAACCCCCATAAGCAAAATATAAATTGTTACAGTAATAAAGATCTGAACCAGTCTTTAAACGTGTACCTTAAAAATTGAACCAACTTGTTTTGGTTCTCTTGCAAATCAATCGGAATCTTTTTATGTTTAGGATGTTTACATTTAGTCTGCTTTGCAATACGACACACTTGGTCTATTCAGACCATCACCCGATAGTAGTCACATTACGAATCAAATTGAATCTGATTAAAAAACCCACATAAAGTAGAATTGATATTAAAAGATTAAGGGAACCACAAACCAAGAAACGAACTATAAAAACTCTTACTAAAAATTTACATATTGCCCAAGAACTAAATAGAAATATTTTTAACATTGATCAGAAATGGGAGACTATTAGGATGACATGAACTTTACAAATTTAAAAAACAATGGTTGGAAGAACAACTTTTAAGTAACTTGCCTTTAAATAGTGTAATAGTGTTGGATGATGCACCATACCATAATACATAGGAAGATAAATGTCCTACATCCTCAGCGAAAAATGTGTTATGCAGGAATGGCTTCGAGGAAAAATATACTATATAGTGCTTTTATGTTGAACGTTGATCTGTATCACATAATAAAATTGCATAAACCTCATTATGTAAAATATGCAATCGATAAAATTATGCAAGCATAACATGATATATTAAGAATCATCATACCATCCCGATTTGAACCCAATTGAAATGGATTGGGCAGGTTTGAAATCCTACAGGGGAGCCAATAATGTAGACCTTTATATTTACACCAATACAGCAGCTATCGGACGATTATTTTCAAACATTTCCTGTGGAAGAATGGAAAAAAATAACTGAAAATGTCATCGCCACTGAACGTGAGCCATTAATTGATGGTGTCGTGGATAATATGGTTATAAATGTAGACGAAGGTTCAGACAGCGGAGATTTTAAATTGAATTCTAAATGCGAAAACAGCGATTTTAATGATATTTGAATAAAAAATATTAAGTATATTTTTATGCGCAGTTACCACCACCTCTGATAACAATTTATTTTAAATAAATAGCTTATTATTAGCTTTTTAATTTAATAGACTTTTGTTCATTTTTGTAATTATGACTGATACTTCACCTAATAACATGTTTTATTAATTACTTGATTTTACAGTTAAAAACGAACTTCTAAATTAATTGAATAATTCTTAATCTGAAATTAAAATTATAATCGATTAGGTAACGCCACGTAAATGTTCCTCTCTATCGCTTCTCTTGTTCTTGCGCGAATTATGAATGTTCTTGGGAAAAACACTTTTTTAAAAACTAACTTCACAAATAAAACTTTTATTTTCGACTTACAAAGATTTTAGTAGCAACAACAATAAATTAAATCAGACTAAATTATAAATCAAACTAAACTACAAATCAGACTGAAAATATTGATTTTAACATGGTGTTTTTATAATTTTATAATTGCTGATCTTGCAGTCCAATACGTCGCAATTCAGTCCAGAATGATCGAGCGGTAGTCCCGTGTGGAATCCACGTGGTAGAATTTACTGGATGGTAGCGGTCATTGTACTGTAACTACTCCATCCCCTGAAGTAGTTTTGTGAGGGACGAACAGAACTGTTGGGTTGGCCTCTTCTGGAGCTTCCTGGCTGGAGTTGGGTTTTTATTTGTTTTATACCTGTAACATATTTAGAGGCAGATTATTGTAATAAAGATATTTAACGGAGTCATCCAAAAACGGTTATGGCTATGGTTCCATAATTTCGGGTTAATTGTCCTTGAATTTATGTGACTCTGGATTGGGGTTTTGAATTCGCATCTGGGCGGAAGATTGATGAGATATAGCATCAGGAGGAATGATTGTAGTAGAATTTGCGGTAGGTATAGAAAATAAATGATAATATTAATAAGTAAAGAAATTATCATGTAGGACAGAAAAATGAAGGATAAATATTGCTTCCTAGTCCATTAATTAGCCCTCTTCTTGGTCTGCCATAGTGGTAACTTGTTGAGAATTTTTCTTGAGCTGATTTTAATTGGTATATAAGAGCTTGGTCGAAATTTTGTAAACCGCTAAAATACGGATGGCTAAGTCCATTTTGAATTGCTGTGGTTACTGCATCGTACTGGGTTTCAATTATGTCCAATTCTTGCTTTATTGGTAGTAGTCTAAAAAAATGCATAAAATCGTGTGTACTAGTATAAATCTTTGCTTGTCCCAGGTTGAGGGGAATTATTTCTGGATTGTCTTTCAGGTCCTTGATCTTCATTTCTTCTGCCATCGTCAAGGTGATCCTGTGGGGAAGGTTCAGAATTAGTTTTTGACTTAGGTTGGTGTTTTATGTTTTTCTTGTGAACTGTAGCTTTTGATGCATTTACAGTCACTTTGTTATTCCTTTTTATATGTTTTGCGGAATATCGCGGAAGTAATTTATTTCTGGTAACTGTTTTTCGTGTATAGATTTTTGTGCTGGGTTTATACGTAATAGGGTCTTGTCTTGTTTTGTTTCTATTTTCTATGACTTTATTTTTATTCTCTTGTATATGTTGGTTTACTTCCTTGTATAATTCCTTTGTTATCTCTCTATGATTTTGAATATAATCGTTCAGTATTACTTTTTGTATGTCAACGCCAAAGGGATCTTTTGCGTCGATATGTCCGTTTAATATGTCAATGGGTCTTAACTTCGTTGCTGAATGTATGGAATTATTGTACCCAATTATAGCGTATAGCATTTGTTCTTTATCGAGAGTTTTGCTTTGGTCTTCCTTAAGATTCGAAGATGTTCGATTAATGTAGAATAAAATCTCTCAATCATCCCGTTTGATTGCGGATTCTCTGGTGTCGTATAGTGGATTGAGATTTTGTGAGAGTCTACAAATTCTTGTATTACTCCATTTTTAAATTCAGTACCATTATCAGCTACTATCATTGTTGGGAGTGCATGATGTGTTATAAAAATTAATAGGGCGTTGAGTACATTGATTGCATTTCCTCCATTTATTGGGTAGGCTTGTCCATACTTTAAAAATGCGTCTATTATGGTTAAAAATTCTGTCCATCAGCCTGGAATAAATCGATGTGAACTATTTCCAGTGATTTAGTGGGAGTTGGTGTAACCATAAATTTCGGTTTGGGAGGAAGTCTGTCGTATTTATTTTCTTGACATATATCGCAAAAGTTTATGATATCTTCTATGTCCTTCTTCATATTAGGCCAGTAATATCGTTTTCTTATTTGACTTTCTGTTTCAGCTATTCCTCTATGGTTCGTTGTTCCTTCATGATAGTTTTTTATAATTTCTTTTTGCTGTTCTTCTAGGTTAACATCTTCCAATAAAAGATTACATTTTACTAAGTCGTATGCGTTGTTTTTAAAAGTTTTCCTAATAATTTCGCAAATCTCTGCAAAAATTTCTTCTTCTGTTTCAAATAAAATTGCATATTTCTTTTTCGGGTTGAGGTGTTCCTTAAAAATTTTTATGGTATCAGCTTTTAACTGATCTTTCGATAGCTGGATATGATAACGTCTTTTATTCGGAAGGTTTGTATAATTGCTGGAGGTCGTGGATTGTAGTTGACAATTTTGACTATAATTTGGTTACTATAGAAGTTAAGTGGTTTTTCCGAAATAGGTATACCAAGAATTGGGTTTTCTACCGCTGTATGTATTGTTTCATTTCCGTCTTCGTCCATGTTTTGATTTTCGTTTTCAACAGTGTCGTCTGAGATGTTTTGATCTTCGTTTTCAACAGTATCTTCTGGGATGTTTTCTGGAATTAATTCTGTTGCTTTTTCTTCTACAATATCGTCGATTATTCGATCTGCATCTGGATTATTCGTCGTTGACCATCCATCATCTTCCATGTCTACTAAATCATCAAAGACTTCCTTAATTTGTGAATCGATGTCCTTAGTTTCCTTTGTGTGTATTTCGATTCGAGACAGTGCGTCCGCATTTGTATTAGCTTTGCCTTTTTTGTAAATTACTTCGTAGTCAAATTCTTCTAATTTTAATCTCCAACGTACTAGTTTGGAGTTGGGTTCCTTTAGGGAAAATAGATATTGCAAAGGACGGTGATCTGAGAGTATTTTAAATTTTCTTCCAAATAGGTAGGGTCGGAAATATTTAGTTGCCCACACCATTGCTAACATTTCCTTTTCTATTGTGGAGTATTTGGTTTCGGTTTCGTTTAGTGTTCTGGCAGCAAAGGCAATTGGTTTATCACTGCCAACTGGTCCTTGGGAAAGTACTGCACCAATAGCGAAGTTGCTGGCATCTGTTGTGAGGTTAAACGGTTTGGAAAAATCTGGATATTGCAATAACGGTTCATTCATTAATAATTTCCTGCACGTTTCAAAGCATTCTACGAATTCGGGTGTATGTTCGATTTTTGTATCCTTTTTCAAGCATCTTGTTAAAGGTTTTGTGATTTTTGCGAAGTCTCGAATAAACTTTCTGTAATATCCCAGTAGTCCAAGAAATCCTCTTATTTCTTTTGCTGTTTTCGGTATTGGATATTTTTCTATTGCTTCAATTTTTGCTGGATTCGGTTTTATGCCTTCTTGTGTGACTAAGTGTCCCAGAAAATTAACTTGCTTTTTTAAGAATTCGCATTTGTCGACTTGGATTTTTAGTCGGGCTTCTCTTAATCGTTGAAATACTCTTGTGAGATTTACTATGTGTTCCTGTAGTGATGTTGAATAAACTATTACGTCATCCATATAGACGAGGCATATTTCTCCTTGAAGTCCTTTCAATACGTTGTCCATCATACGTTGGAACGTGGACGGAGCGTTCTTAAGTCCAAATGGCATTCTTAAATATTCGTAGTATCCATTTTCAACATTAAATGCTGTTTTGGGAATGTCTTCTTCAGCCATCTCGATTTGATGAAATCCGCTCGCTAAGTCGAGGGTCGTAAAATACTGACATCTTCCCAATTTGTCCAAAATATCGCTAATGTGAGGAATTCTGTATCGGTCATCAATTGTCTTCTCGTTGACCTTTCTATAATCTACCACTATCCTCCACTTTATTTTACCGGATGAATCTGGTTTCTTTGCCACGACCCAAATGGGCGAAGACCATGGCGATTGACTTGGTCGAATTATCCCTTGCTCTAACATTGAAGAGATTTGTTTCTTTACTTCTTCTTTGTGTACATACGGATACCGGTACGATTTCGTATATACAGGCTCTTCATCCTTAGTTCTGATGTGATGTTTAACTTCGTTAGTAAAGCTGAGAGGAGTGTCTGGTTGGTGAAATATATCGGAGAGTTTTCGGCATAGGTGACGAACTTGTTCCTCTTCTTCTTCATTAAGATGTTCGGTTTTAATTAAGTCGTCGATATCTTGTCTATAGTCTGGTCCGGAGGTTGTTTCCATGGAATATATATGGAAATCTTGAATGTCTATTTTGTTGCTTTCGAGTGGTTCCATAAGAGAAAGATGAATGGGGTCTGACGTGAAGTTGGCAATTTCGGTCCAGGCGAGGTGGTTCTCGGCGTTAGTAAGGGCTTCTCGTACTACGACGCCTTGCACTTTTTGGGTTGGAATAATGATGGTTCCGTGTTCTTCTTTGACAGGAATTTTGACTTGGCTAATAGAATTTGGTTCCAAATGAATGGAATAAAATTGTGTTTTATTTGTTTCGTAATATTTAATTGGGATTGTAGAATCTTTTGTAACTAGAAGCGACTTGGGAAGGTTTAATTGGGCTTCGAAGAGTTTTAGATTGTCGAGGCCAATAAGACCATCAAAAGTTTTGTGGAACTTAAAGAGATAAAATTTCATTTTGCTGTCAGAATTAAATTCTGAAAATGAAGGAATTTCGGCACAATATTTTTGGGAATAATTTTGGAAAATTGATGTGACGACAAAGGGTTTATGTTTTATGTAACTTGGAAAATATGAAGAAGCTATTTCTGGATTGAGAAATGACTTTGTGGATCCTGTATCGATTAAAAGCCGTAAGGAAGGTTTAGAAATTTCGATGTAAGGTAGCTCCTTCTTGTCGGGAAATGAATGGAGTTCAATTACGTTCCGATTGCGTCTGGTGGGTCCTCTCGAAAATTTACGTTTTCTTCATATTCGGTTGGTTGGTTTTCGTATGTATCTTGTAGGAAATTGTCATATTCAGGTTCGTAGTAATCATTGTAGTTGGAATTATCTTCTTGCTCATCTCCATGGCATTGTATATTGTAAAGTTCTTCTACGGTGAATTTTGGCTGTGCTCGGTAATTTGGTGTGAAATTTTGACGGCCTCTGGTTGTGGTTTCTGATATTCCACTCATAGGTGTTGGTCTAGGCTGCTTTGACTGTCCATTTTTGGGTGCCCATACATTCGACTGGTTCTGTGTCCTGAACGTTGGAGGGTTCGAATTTTGTCTAAATTGGTTGAAGTTTTGTTGCCGATGTGGTTGCTGGAACTGATTCTGCGGATAGAATTGTCTCGTTGGTTGCTGCCATTGCGGAGCTGCAAAATTTGGCTTTTGATACAATGGTTTCTGGATAGGTACAGGCATCTGTTGTCTCTGAGGTCGGCGTTCTTGATAATTTTCGCTTCTTCCTGATGTTGAAGGTTGACTTAATTGATTTTTTTGAAGGTAACGAACGTTATTTTCTTCCTGTACGTATTGTATTGCCGTGGCTAAACTTCCTGGTCTCATTGCTCTGATAACAGAGCCCATTGGTTCTCGTAGGCCTGCTAAGAATGTTGTAAGAGCTTGTTGACGGAAAAATTCTTGTTTGCTCCTCTTAATATCGGCATTTATGGTATGTAATTCTAGATAATTATTAATGCAGCTTAAAAGCCCATGATCTTTTCGTAAAAATGCAAAATAGATTCTGTTGAGCCTTGTCTTTAATTTACTAGGTCCCTTGTAAGCGAATTTTCGTCTCTCTGGTCTCCAAAATTTTGAATTAATGCGTTTTTTATTTCGTCCCAATTTTCACATCCATATACAGATATAACTGCTTTTGCTCTACCTGTTAATTTACTCATAATACCATGAAGCAAAAATTTGTTTTGGATGTTCGCTGCATTAAGTCTATCATAATAATGGTTGAGAAGTATTGTAGAAACTTTGATAAATTCATGTAGTTCATTTGGATTTCCGTCAAAATTTGGAAGAATGCATAAATTTTTAACGTCAAATTGTGGAACTGCCATATTTTAAAATATTTAATATAATATATAGTCAATAGTCAAATCAGTATAGTAATTTTCAATAGAGAATATATATAAATATATCAATCTTAATCTACTTATTTTGTATCTATTATATCTCTGTGTTTATTAATATAGTATTTATTAAGCTATTCAAATTTGTCTTTAAATTTTAAAGTTTCTGAATCTGGCTCTAAAGTCAATCTAAGGACTTAGAGGAGATATTTTTAAATTATTTTAATCTTTCTGTTAATATATTCAAGTCTCTGTTTAATTTATCTTCTAATCTAACTCTGATTCAATCTAAGGACTCAGAGGAGTCTGATTTTATAAAAATTCTTTCAAAATTTTATCTTCTTAATTCTAATTAATAATAAAAATCGCTTACAGGATAAAGACGATGCCGATGTGCATTTACTTCCTCCTGAAGGCTTCTAACTTCTAATTCCCTCGGGTGAACTCTGCAGACGGTTTCCCTGGGGCTGGTTCTTGGAACAGTGGACAAACACTTAAAAGTGACGAGGATCTATAAAGACTCTTTCACTTCCGTACTGACTCTGCGCCAATTATGAATGTTCTTGGGAAAAACACTTTTTTAAAAACTAACTTCACAAATAAAACTTTTATTTTCGACTTACAAAGATTTTAGTAGCAACAACAATAAATTAAATCAGACTAAATTATAAATCAACCTAAACTACAAATCAGACTGAAAATATTGATTTTAACATGGTGTTTTTATAATTTTATAATTGCTGATCTTGCAGTCCAATACGTCGCAATTCAGTCCAGAATGATCGAGCGGTAGTCCCGTGTGGAATCCACGTGGTAGAATTTACTGGATGGTAGCGGTCATTGTACTGTAACTCGCGTTTGTACCAGATACCTATAGTTAAAGATTAGAACAAATACCAGTTGAAATTAATTTTCTCAAATTTGACGGAAGTAGATGAACATTTTTGGAGAAATATCATGGCGTTCTGTTTAACTCAGCAACCGATTAGTACTAGTATTAGTACTAGTATTATTGCTCAAGCATAAAGAACTACCTAACGTTAAAGATGAATTGCATAAATTACTAGCATTATCATATTGTACAATTTCATTAAGAATAGTACTAATTGTGAAAAAAGGTAATAACATATATTTAAATGTTGTATACATATATAAATAAAATGTTTAATGATATTATAGGATAAATAAAACAATATACAGTAGAACCCCTCATATCCGACCTCGGGATATCCGACCATGTGCCTGACCGTCTTTTGCCGGTTTGCCGGCGGACAAGTCTCAACGTGAAACATGACTCATCAGCAGCGCTCTGCATTGTTTCTCTGTTAAACGGCCAGTTGCGTTCTGATTGTCGACGTAAACGTTGCTCTACATACTTGACTGTTTTGTTTTCGTGATTGTTGTATGTACAATCTTTGGTTTGTGATTGTGTAAAAAACTGTGTTGTGCGATTAGTGAACGTTAGCTATGGCTACTCAAAAACGTACGCGTCTGTGCGTTACCCTTAAACAAAAACTTGAAGTGCTCCAACGATTGGACCGTGGTGAGTCACTAGTAAAATTAGCCGCAGAGCTAGGGGTCGGCGTGACAACAGTTAAAGACTGGAGAAAAAACCGTAAAGACATCGAAACCTATTCTATGACCGTTGAAACGGAAGATGCTCTTAAAAATTGGAAAATGTTAAAAAAACCTAAGTTAGAACTCGTTGACGAAGCTCTTTGGGTTTGGTTTTGCCAAGAATGGCGAAAAGGGACTCCTTTGTCGGGGCCTCTTGTAAAAGAAAAAGCCGCAAAGCTGTTTGAAAAATTGAGAGGAGATGTTGAGACTTTCCAGACAAGCGAAGGTTGGTTTCACCGCTGGAAGCTTCGCCACGGCATTAGACATGTTGTTATTGCGGGTGAAAAGTTGTCTGCTGATGACGATGCTGCAAAAGATTTTGTAGAAAAGTTTCAAAAGTTGGTGTCGGATAGTAATCTTGTAGCCGAACAAGTATATAACGTAGACGAGACCGGACTGAACTATAAAATGTTGCCAAAATCTACTCTTGCATCTAAAAATGAACCTGTTTTGGGTACAAAGCTAGCTAAGGATAACAATTGCTACGTGTAGCAACGCCAGTGGCAGTCACAAACTGCCGTTGTTTGTTATCGGCAAATCTAAGAAGCCGAGAGCTTTTAAAAATCTCAATATGGTAACACTCCCCGTGTATTACCGTAATCAATCATCTGCCTGGATGGATTGTGCTCTTTTTAAAGAATGGTTTTTTCTTGAATTCGTGCCCGCTGTTAAAAAACACTTAAAATCAAAAAACCTGCCACTTCGAGCTGTGTTGTTGCTGGATAATGCACCAAGCCATCCCCCAGAGCATGACTTGAAGAAAGGCAACATAAAAGCGATGTTTTTACCTCCACATGTCACCCCATTAATCCAGCCAATGGACCAAGGCATAATCGAGTGGGTAAAAAGACGGTACCGGAAAAAATATGTCGGGTCTCTTTTGGACAAAACAAAAGAAGGCTGCTCACTATTGGAGTCCATGAAGATGTTAAACATAAAAGACGCCATCTATACCGCCGCTTCTGCATGGGATGAAATCAAAGAGACAACTCTTCAAAAATCGTGGAAGAAAATTTGGCCATCATTAAAACAAAGCGATAGTGCTGATAAGGACGATGATGAGCCCACATTATCAATGGAAGTTGACCTTGAAGCTGAAGAAAACGACGTCACAGAAACTCTTCAAGACCTGCAGGAACTGCAACACGGTGTCCAGCTGCAGCTGACAGATGTGGAGGAATGGCTGATCGAAGCTGACATGGCTGAGTCTACAAATGAAGAACTCAATGATGACGAAATAGTTGCTGCAGATCAAAGCGCAAATAATGAAGACAGCGACGCTGAAGAAGAAGAAGTTGATCGTGATACTGGAGTGACGCATTCAGAGGCTAAAGACGCATTTGACGTAGTGTTGAAATATTTGGAGCAGGACCCGAGAGCTACACCTATGGACGTGTTGTGGGCAAAGAAATGGCGTGATTTTTCAGCTAAATCAAGCTTGGGTAAATTGAAGCAAAAGAGTATTAAGGGCTTCTTCTAACTGTTTGCCTTTTTGATTAAACAGTACAGTACTGTATGTATTTATAATATTTTTCGTTGTTACTGTAATATAAAAATGAGCACTACATATGTGTATTGAGTGGGTATTTTGTACAGTTCTGTACTAATAGTTTAGTGCAATATACGGCTTTTTTATCCGAAAAACGTGTTTTATTATTCCTCGGCATATCCGACCTTTTGGCCGTTCCTACCACGGCCCGGTCCCGTGAGGGTCGGATATGAGGAGTTCTACTGTATGTAATAAAAGCTTTTTTATTTTAGTATTTAATTAAATAACCTATTATAAAACGATTAGCGGGGGCGACCCACGGTTCGTAGACTTACTACGGTTGCCTCTTCCGACTGGGGTGGGGATGCTTGAGCTACGTTACCAGAGTTCACAAGAATACAAAACCCATTTATTCGCGATTGAAACTGAATGTAGAGGGCGGGGCAGGTCGATTGCAATGTCATGGCCGATATAAATGGTATAAACAAAAACAAACATAACAGTCGAATGTTTACCATTGCTTTTCCATGTTTAGTTTGGTTGAAGACGAGCTGTTTATATCATTTAAAAATAGAAATTTTTAAATATAATGATATCTTTAATGATATCTTTGAGTATTGTGATGAAGCAAAGAGTCCATTGGTTGAAGGGGAAGCAGTTTTCAAGTGATGAATTCCTAAATTTTAACTTTAATTTTTTGAACTGGCTTGTGTATTGATGATGATGAATCCTATTTTGTGTATACCTGGGATCCCAGAATATAATATTCTGTGTAATGTTTGTTTTAACTAATATATGCATTATTTTATTTTATGCCTTATGATTTTAATATGTTAATTTTTATTTTATACTATTTTTTGACATATGTAAGTACTTTATTGTATATTACCATAAATAAATAAATTGAACTTGACTTTATTGTAAGATAGTTCATTTGATTACATGAAATCAACCTTAACTTGAGATAACCTCCCAGAAAATATCATAGCACATGATTTGTCTTTAAAAAATTCCATAATAAATTATGTTTTCTTCAAGTTTTTCAGTTTAGGAAAGAGAAATAGGGACATATCTTTTGTCGATCTTGAATTGCATTGAGGACCAGAACAATATCGATTTGTTTTAAAATACTTTAACCACAGAATACTAATCCTTTAACGTAGTCATAATGTTGAAATTTACTAAAAAAAAAAATTAATAATTCTATTGAAATCAACAGCTATCTGGTTTGTTTATACGACTTTTATGCCCGGTATTATAAAACATTTTACTTGTCAAGTAAAATTTAGTTTGAAAGTAAAATAATTTACTCTACAGATTTGCGTATTATAAACGCAAAGTAAATTAATTCTGGAAATAAATCTGCGAACTAAACTAGTCGTTAGTTTTCTACCAAAAGTAAATTTTATTTAACAAGTAAATATGACACTAATGATAGTTTCAATGTGTTTTCGGCTGGTGTGAAAATATAGTAATAACGTTATGTTTTAGATTATAAACATTATATTATATATTATAAAACTTTAGATTATAAACGTTATCTGTGATACATCACATCAATTTTTAGAATTTAACGTAAATGCAGGTTAAAGTGCACCTTATTTATAACGTTTTTGATACATCACAGGGCTGAATGTTACCATTCAAATTACGTCACGAGAGTACAGTTCCGGCTTAATGTTCATTGGTTAGGCGGAAGAGGCTACCGTAGTAAGTCTACGAACTGTGGGGGCGACCCACGTTTCTTTCGGTACACGAAAATAGTCCATTGGCATGGCAGGGGTTGGCATCATGATCAAAGTTTTCAGTAGCGCAAGGTGTACCATTAGACTTGCAAACATCAATAATTATGGGAAAGATGTCAAGCATATGACATTTCTGGTTTAAAAATCTACTTTTTGTTCTCGAATGTAAATGTAATTGGCAATATAAGACAACTTAGCTTCTAGTATTTTATTTATTTTAAAATATTAAACATCTCCATCAAAATAGCGAATGCCATGTACGTTTCTCTTTAAGTACTCACCAGTTTTTTATCTTTATTACTTAAGGTAGCAAACGGTTATTAAGCCGTAAATATGTAATGACATCGCTATTAAATCCAATTTCGATACTAAGTTTCTTGGAAACAAACCATCCATAACAGTGAATCCCTGAATGTCTACGAATTCTATTCCCATGAAGACTGCTTGTCTTCTAGTAACGCTTAATTTAACTTATTAAATATTTTTAAATAATATTTTTGACAAATATAATTAGAGAAAAGTATTCGAGTAGGCTGTCGTGACCAATTAAACTGTACACTCGAGTGCCTGTCGGAAAACCTTCATCTGCTTCGATTTCCAACTTAACAATCAACGGTTTCAAATCTTAATGATGTATCATTCTGCTTGGAACAGTCAAAAACAAACAAGACATATCTTTTAAATGTATCATAATTTAAGATGTGATGTTTTGTTGACGAACGAGCATAACTGGGAAAGAATTCGGCATAGTTGTAGTGAGCTATAGCGTAGTCATTTTTTTTTCACAATCTAATTGTATTCTCTCGTTAGGCCAATATTCTCTACGATGGACATTATAATGTGGTCGAGTAACATAGGATCAGAGTGAATGTCATATCGTTTAGAAGTTTTATTAAAAAGCTACTACGACATAGAGTGGACGTTCACCAGTTGAAGTGGTCTTTACACTCCATATCTCACATCGAGATGCTGCCCTAAGTAAAGTTAGTTCATTGTGCTCCCATTTACGGAAAATAGTAATAGTAGATATAGTTATCGGAGTATTATTCTTAATCGGAGTCATTAATTCAATTGTCACATCATTATTGGGAAGGAGATGTTTGACTTTGAGTTTCATGCTGGCAACAGTTAAAGATACTGTTGTTGTTTTTGTTGTAACCTTAGGTTCCCTCGCTAAAATAAAGTCTCTATCATTACGTGCTTGATTACGAACACTTGACGATCGTAGGTTAATTTATTGTAATCGTTAAAAATATTGAAAATATGTTTTATCATTATCAGCAAACTAAAGCTGTCTCCCAATAAATGCGGATTATTCAAATAGTTCCATCCTGAATTACTGAGAAATTTGGAATCTTCAGGTGTATAACATAACAAACTGCAAATAGTGTTCACTACGCCTGGCTCTCGAACTATTTATATGTCGTGTGAACTTTGCACATATGTACATATATCAAACAAGAAGGCTCCAGCATTCTTCTTCTTCATGTACCATGTCCTTTCAGAACGTTGGTTACCATCCTAGCTTTCTTAATTTTATTCACTGCCACCCTAAATAGCATGCTTGTACCAACACCATACCAATCTCGCAAGTTCTTTAACCATGAGGTTCTTCTTCGTCCTGTAGTGCGTTTGCCTGCTATTTTTCCAGCATTCGGTACTGGATTAACTTAACATTACGTACGACTTGGAACGTCACGTAATATGATGGTGAACGTCACGTAATTGTTACGTACGACGGTAAACGTCACGTAAATGACACGTTGTGTGTCAAATATCACGTTCTGCGTCGAATGTCCTATATTTTACATTTTGCATCAAATATCACATATAATGTGTCTTAGAACGCTAGAAAAGATGAACTTAGACTTAAGAGCCACTTTGGCTTTTTTTTTATTTACAGAAGAGCAATGCATATATTTTTTTAAGTTTTATTTTTTACTTTTAATTATAAATATTGATTTTTAACAAAATTACAATTAACATTTTATTATATTCATTTAAAAATAGCTGCTCCATTTTTCCAGTAGAGAACAATGAAGCGATAAAAAAATTTGTTATGTTTTTCATTTATTAATTTGTTTATTGTTTTAACTCAATCAGTGTGGTTTTATAATGACCCCAAGGTAAAGTATCATGACAATTTTGTTGCAAGTAACGTTTATGTAATGTAATTTTTTACTGTTAAATATTTTACTTCCTTGGATTTTTTTGTGATACCTTAATTATTTACAATTATTTCAATATTTGCATTATCTATATTATTCTTCTATTTATCCCACAATGCTTTTCGATCCTCATCCGTCGTACTAATCTTGAACGAATACAGTTTAGATCTAAGTCCAACAAAATGAGTCATACTGTGACCATAAGTCTCACCTTTTATCATTCCGAGGACTTTTTTTGGGGTATTCCATAAATATTATTCTCAGAATAGTCTGATGTATCGAATTTGGATAAACTTGATTAAATGTCATCTCTGTAAACGGCATCACATTTTAATTTATAGATAAAACTGTCAGTGTCCCTATACATCAGCTTACAATTTGCAACTCCCATATATGGGAGTTAACATTTACTTAAAATAAAAATCGTACACGTAAAGATAAAAATCAATATACACTTTAGATATATCTAAAATTGGCATGCTGATGTACAATGGATTTATCGAAAATGAGCTCTGTTTTGTTAAGTTCAATTGCCATTAAATTGTCATCAAAAACGGTGATCATTATGAAATCGTGAACAAGCAATGAAAATTTTTGCTCCATCTTCGTAATCTGGTGTAATCGATGTATGACTTAAGCCAGGCACTCTGCTTAAACTTTAGCACCTTATGATTTTTTGTTAGTTTGAGACCTGCATTCAGACCTTATTTTAGATTGCCATACTCGTAGTGCAAAGTGTACTGTTTTTTGTGGTACAGAGTGGTGATGTTTTGGAAGCTTACTTATTGGCTGAACCTGATGTTCGCAACAAAACGGTTAATCTCGATGAAAGTCGTTCAAGTGTTCTGGGTATTTCAAATCCACTTGTAGTATGTAGCCCGTATTCCGTATTCTGTATTGTAGCCTTCATGTACAATATGCTATATTTCAAAATATTTTTTATGCCGAATTACTGCCAAAGAGTTTGTGCATGATAACACATAATTTTTTCAATGTATTTACTCGATATTGAGCCGTAAAATTTATCAATTGATGGTTGTTGTGTTCGATTCATTTATCGAAAGAATCAAGATATTTATATAGGAATACGCCTTTTCTTTTCAATATCTTCTTTTCAATTTCTTTTATTTGTTTGGTACTTGCATTTGGAAATTTACCAGCTACCTATCTTAAATCATCAGGTTGTAATGTGGAGGCTGACTTGTCCAATGATGAATTTAAAAATCTCAGTGAATCAACGAACCTCAACCTAATGCTGGATTCGGAATCGTTTATTGTAAAAGAAATATATTTTTTCTCGTTTATTGGTAGTAGACTGATACTATCCTTTTTCGCTAGATTTTTAATCTTTATATGGTAATCTTAACCACTGAGATTATGAAAAAAACATTGGGACAACGAATAATTTTTGAAATATAAGTTGCACACTTGGTGTGCGAATCCTCGGAAATTTCCGGTAAAATGACAATGATCTTTAACAATTATATCTTTATCTAAAAACGTTTTTCACAAATGTGATAATTAGACACGTCGTTAATACTAGATATGGCATTCATATAATAATATATTTAATTTTTCCTTATACAAATGCGGCCAACTATGACATTTCCTTGGCAAACCACTTCATGTAATCTTTGTTGGAGTGCCCGCCGAAAAATGTTTATACTCTCTTGAAACTTTTTAGGTGATAACCTCAATTATGGAAGAACATTTTGACCTAATACAACCGAATTGCAATCTTCCAAAAACAGTGTTCGTAGAGATTATTGCCTTTTTGTATAATCATACTT
Organism: Diabrotica balteata; assembly: GCA_918026665.1. Classification (NCBI taxonomy): domain Eukaryota; kingdom Metazoa; phylum Arthropoda; class Insecta; order Coleoptera; family Chrysomelidae; genus Diabrotica; species Diabrotica balteata. The sequence goes on along the minus strand of OU898281.1, from coordinate 80,983,239 downwards.
ATTTCTCATTTGATAGTAAATTTTACAAACAAAAATTAGGACTACCGATAGGTGGAGCAGCCTCACCAATCTTAGCTGAAATCGTTATGAATAAATTGTTGTATTCTGTACACCAACAGGTACAATTCCAATTTCCTTTTCTCTATCAATATGTTAATGATTTAATAACATCAGTACCACAAGATGAGATACAAAATACACTCACAATTTTTAATTCATTTAATACTCATTTGCAATTCACGGTTGAGGAGGAGTCAAACTCTTCGGTACCCTTTCTTGATACAAGAGTTGTTAGACAACACCATCTGTTTAGATTGGTATAGAAAAACTACAAATTCTGGTAGATACATACCCTTTAACTCATATCCTCCCATGAAACGGGACATATATATATATATATATATATATATATATATATATATATATATATATATATATATATATATACATATATACATGTATATATGTATATTTATATATATATTTATATGTATTTATATATATATATATATATATATATATTTATATATATATATATATATTTATATATATATATATATATTATACATATATACTATATATATTTATATATATATATATATTATATATATATATATATATATATATATAATATATATATATTTATATATATATATATATATATATATATATATATATATATAAATATATATTATATATATATATATATATATATATATATATATATATAATATATATATATATATATATTATATATATATATATATATAGATATATATATATATATATATATATTTATATATATATATATATATATAATTATATATTATATATATATATATATATATATATATATATATATATTTATATATATATACATATATATATATATATATATATATATATATATATATATATATATATATATATATATATATAAGAATAATTCTGCTTTTCTACCTTTAACATGAAGTTGCAGTTTTTGTAGGTTGTAAATTTTAGTAGACTTTTTTTGTTGTGTTTGTATTTGAAAAAATACCCTGTTGTGTTGTAATGTTTTTATTCAAAGTTTTAAATGTATTTTTTAATATTTTTAACATGTTTGTGACAGTGTTCTTCACCACTAGGACCAACTGAACATTTTCAATGTATGTTTTTAAATGTTGATTTCCACCACTTATACTAAAATAGGTTTTCCATTTAGGTGCTGATGAAGGTGACAACATATGAACCACTATATGGTCCATTGTGGGACTCATAGTGGTCCATAGTGGGATTTTTAGTAAAAAACTCTTTTATTCTATTTTAAATTGTAACAAATTAACAGGGAACATAAACTGGCGAGCAGCCCTAGCTGTACTTTCACTAATGGCAGGAGGGGGCAGTTTTAACAAAATATCTTCTACTTCTACGGTATCTATATCGGGTTTATCGGGGAAAACAAATTTGCTGGAGACAATTCTCTTCATGAAAGGGATATTATATTCATCTCTACTTATTTTAATAATCTGACCGACATAATGTTTAACAGTTTTTCTTGTCATGTATCTTACTATAACATAGTCATGCCTTTGAATAGACAAATCTTTATTTTCTGATGTGAAGCTTTCCAAATCGCTAGAATCGTTGCAGATTTCTTCACTAACATCATTGTTCGAACTAATGTCGTCATTAAAAACTTGACGTTTAACTTTTGTAGCCTTCTGCTTTTTTTTGTCTGAAAATGTTTTTTTAGCCAATCTTTCTTTATGCTGTTCCTCTATGGCATCTTTTATTGGGGTGTCTTATTATTGCTGACTGTAGCTTCTTTCTGCTTCTTCTAAGGGTCTAAGGTTTTTCCAAGGAACAGCTTTGGCATGTACCCTAATTTGCTGAGGGGTTATTATATTGGATGGGCCATTAATTGAGCTGACATGTCGTGGTTCTTTTACATCCTGAACATCTACATCCTGAACAATTTCCACATCCTGAACACCTTCATTAGCCTTATGTTCGTTACCATTTTCATTTTCATTTTCTTCGGATCTATCAGTGACATAAGATGACATAAAATCACTCTCTGAAAAAAATTGGGAATTCAGGAGCGCTATGCCTGTTTTTTTAAATCCGTTGAGAATGTTGACAGGAGTAAATGCTTTAGGGTAGGCGGTACCAACAACATTAAACATCATAAATGCTCATAGGTATGGCAGGATTAATGTTAAGCCGTAGGATATTTCACAAGCCTGAATTATGTACTCGCACAATAGCTGTTCCTCTCTACTTGTAAATATTCTTTTGAAACCATGGGTTCGTCCATATTCAAAATCATTTGTGTTGTCTTCATTAGCTTTATTAGCTAATTTGAACTTCTTCACTTTGCGCTGTAGAGCTGACTTGCTTACACCATGCTTTTAGGATGCATTTATCAACGACATTTGATTTTTTACAACATATTCTACTGCAGAATGCATAGATCTTGCATATACTTCATGATTCTCTAGGCTTTTCTCGAAAATTACTGACAGTTGGGGTCTTGGATATCTCGGCATATTTAATTCTACAAAGAATGAAAATGTTTAGCATGTTTCAGTATATTTCAGCATAGACCGCATTCTATTATCATATCCCAGTATGGACCGCTTTTTGATTCCCACTATGGACCATGGCGCATCAAAATACAAATGAGCAAAAATTTTATCGAAGGGGTAAAGCTAGGTTTAAATAGAATACGATAATATTGAGGTTATGTATGTTTTAGATATCCTTACCAAATTCAAGTTAAATAGAATACATTTCGGCGAATTATTCGAAAAAATCTGAACATGGAAATAAAAATTTTCATCTGATCACTTACCTGAATTTCCAAAATATCGAAACGCATAGTACTAATTGAAAAACTAACACAAGATTTGGAGGCGGCAATTTTATGATAGCACACACACTGAAATATAGCTCTACCGCAATGATAAAATAGCCTGGAGAGTGAAATTCCCACTATGGACCGCGTCCCACTATGGACCAGTTTACCCTAATAATCTATGAGCTACACCTATATTAAAAATAAATGTTTACACTCTAGAGTATCTTTTTTGTAAGATTGATATTTCTCAAACAAGGTATTGAGAGCTTCATCTGGAATCTCTTTTTGATTCTGTGGTTCAAGATTCAAATTTGCTACATACGCTTTAACGCTATCTAATTCATTTTGACTTTGACAAGCCCTTACCGCCCATATGGTGATATCCGAAAAAGAATGTCACGCACATCAAAATCAGTATTCTTACTCACACGTATACATATTTCTCCGACGCTTAGAAGCGCGAAATAAAAAAAAATTCTAGAACAGCTGATTATGGGATATTTTGGGAATTAAATTACAATAAGTATGTTTAAAAAGTACATAATTAGATTATTAAACAATATCTAACTCATCACGATTTTTTTCAATTTTTTAAAATGAATTTTTCGTTTTTTAAACATTCATTTATTTATTTTATTATTATTTAAACATTCTAATTTATAATTAAACAATGATTGCTGTAATAAATATATGTTTAAAAAAACACCTATTTATTAAAGAAATAATCTGAAAAATAGACGCATACACTAGGAACATTTGATACTAAAAATTATATTTTAAATTTTTTTTTGAAATTTTACACTATATGCTCCGTTTTGAGTGTCAGACAAGTTATTAAATGTATTCAACATTTAATTTAAAAGAGAAATATGCTTGAAAAAAAAAATGTTATCATTTTAGCGTGAGAAGGGCACGTTTGACGCGTCAGACTCTAAAAAGGGAAAAGAACCGTTAGTTTCCTCGTTAAAGCAAGGCATACAGAAAAAATAGCTGGTTATTTATCATTTTTGCACTGACCGTTCTTCAGTCATGTTTGGGTGGGTGGACACTCTTACCGTCCCATCAATGGCGTCCGACAATATTATTTCCTTTTATTATTCACTAAAATCAAGCCATTCAATAAATATGGCAAGAGTATGTATCATTTTTGCACATGTCGTGAAACGGTCATGTTTCGGAAAATATAGGGGGAAAACGCCCCCGAACCAAAAAAAGTCAGAAGACAACTGTGACAGACTTGGTCTAAGGAAGCCATACAAAAAGTTTTAAGAGAGTATAAATCTCTTAAAAATTTGCCGGCGGGCACTCTAACTATTTTCACCTGCGTATCAGCGGTGAAAGGATAGCGATTCATCGAACTAAAATTTTACATAATAACCCACACTAAAGGCCTTATGCTGTTGATATTAAATTTTTTACACTTTAACGGACTTTTAACTTTGTGTAACATTGACTTAAAAGCAGCATAGACGACAAACTGAGGGAACTACTGATATAATGGGAACGAAACTTATATTCATTCATTCATTGATTTTCTCAAAATATTTTACATGATCGTTTAATCTGTCAAAACTACTAAAATAATTCAAACACCTATCACATAAAAATTGTTTATTTAACCACAGAATAATAAACAATCAGAATGCCCACTCTCCATGGAAAATTAAGTCTGCGCATCTCCTTCGCGCAGGCGTTCCGCCATGTTTTAGAGGGGACCAGTGTTGTTGATGTGGTGTGCATAGAAAAATTAACCCGGTTTAATTGACTTACGGCAAATATAGACATACTATACAATTATATTAACATTGTTAAATATAATAACATAAATATAATATAATTAAACGGATGGTGTTCTGCAATAATAGTCTAAGCCACATAAATATGGTTCAGAGTAAATGAGCGTATTGTATCTACCTACTTTAAGAAATTAACTGATAGAAAATAAGGCTTTTTCACATTTTTATATTTCAATAATTACAGGGTACCTAAAAAAACGTACAAAAGCAAAATAAGTAAAACCAGTTTATTGCAAAAATAACTTAAAGCGGCTTAGACGGTTTTTGCAAAATTGTAAAAATATAAATGGTCATTTTGCAATAACCGTATATCCCTCTGAAATGGTAAATACACAAAAACTTTCGAATTCGAGTTCATTAGTAATAGTAAGTAACTGTTAGTGATAACCGAATTAATTTTCCTTCCAAATCATAGCTATAATATTCCTACAATATTTTGCTGACCAGAATTTTGACTATCAAGCAATAGTTCCAATATTTTATATGATGAACAACTGGTTTCGTTATTTGGTAATGCAATTTTTTGTCGGCATTTAGGCACCAACATTCGAGTAATCGCAAAACATATTATGTTACCTTGCGATAAAAGAATTTAAAAATTTCTTTAATCAATTGCCGAGCTGACAACACAGAAAATTCACAGTTTTAAATAATATACTTTCGTATTTTACCATTAAAGAAAAAGCCTCTAGTTTGGTGCAATTTTATTTATTTAAATAAAATATTAGTGTAATAATAAATTTTTCGTCTTTTAATAAGTCAAAATAAAGATTTGTTAAATTTAATATTTTGCATCTGGTGCACACAATGAAAAGGCCCTTACAAAGATTTGCAACAAGCGTCTAACCCACATATTTATAATGAAAACATGGGTTAGACTATTTTTACAAATTTCTGTTTTCATATTATTTGATGAATGTGGTTTAGAACTTAGTTCACAAACGCCTCCATGAGTATGGATATGGCTTATATCATTTTTGCTTGATGTAGTATGCATTATGATCGACAGTTTGACACGTCTAACCTCATTTGTAAACAAATGTGGGTTAGACGGTTGTTGCAAAACACCGTCCATTAAATATAAACAATTATATTACCTCACAAATCATATGTCTGTGTCATGTGTTTCCTTCTAAAACATGGCGCGCGTGCTGAAAAACTTCAAAGGCGGCATCTGAGAGTGGGCATTCTGATTGTTTATTATTCTGTGACACTTATAACTTGGACATAAGTCGAGAAATATTTTTAATCATACAATAATGATATTCAATTTCTATAAGCTCATCGTGGATTTCGGCAACGGTGTACTAAGCAGATAAAAGTAAATTTATTTTTCTCCTACTAAAATACCAAATATTGCGATTAGTAGCGAAAAATAATTTACGGTTTGTTTACATAATATGTGAATTTAAAAAGGCTTCGTAATACCACTGAGAAATTTCTGGAAAAAAACTCGCTTTCGATAAAAACTAGTGTTTAAAGTGATAAAAGTAAGTAAGGTTATTTACAATTGGAAACAGTCATACTGGTAGAACTCTGTCCGTTAGTTTTGCGACGTTGCCAAACTGAGGACTGATAGGAACTGGATTTTTGAGCGGTTAAAGCGAATCTAGTTCCTTTCGCGGTCCTTAGAAACAGATATGATGTACACTGATAGTGATGATAACGCGTCAGAAGAGAAAGCAAAGAAGGCAAGAAGAGAAAAGATAGATGGCCAACTTCACCTTTCCTGCAGACCAAAAAAACTGCCAGAACCCCAAACAAAAGAGAACCAAAGGATGAAGATTCAGAGCATTTGGACGACGTTATGAGCATGTTCAAGAAGATGATGGGGGAACTGAAAGAAATTAGGAATGAAAATAAGGAATATAGAGCAGAGATGATAGCGCTGAAAAAAGAAAATATAAAGATAAATCAAGAATTGGAAGAAACAAAAAACAAATTAACCCACGTTGAAAACAAAGTAGAAAGAATTGAAAAAGAGATGAAAAGAAATAACATAGTAATTACGTGTCTACCAATAAACGCAACAGATGAAACATTCTTAAAAAATATTGTAAAAGATTTTATACAAAAGCACCTAAAAGACGATGTCGAAATAGAATCTGTAATGAAGTTAAAGAATAATATATGTCTGGTACAAATGAAGGATTATGGTGAGAAAATTAAGGCAATGAACGAAAAAAGCAAACTCAGATTTCTTACTGGAGAAAAGATCTTCATCAACGATGACCTGACCGAAAAAGACACATGAGGCAGGAAATCGTAAATAAAGGCAAGAAATTAAGAGCTGAAGGTAGAAATGTGAAGATAGGTTACAGAAAACTAACTGTGGATGGTATAAAATGGGTATGGGCCGGAAATGGTACTTTCAAACACGAAAATTCTAGAAATATGGATACAAAAACGGCATGTAGTAGTGGAAAAAGGAAAAGATGGCCCATTATGCCAACCGCCTCTAGCGATGAACAGGAAAATGAGTTTGAACATAAATAGCCAAATAAAAAATAAGAATAGGTACCTAAATATTGCAACATGGAATGTACGAGGAGTATACGAGGAGGGAGCATTAATTAACCTAATAGAAGAACTTAAAAAATATAAAATACACATATTAGCAATACAGGAAACACATTTAACTAGAAACAACATTGAAAAGATTAGCCCATACAAGTTTTATACAAGTGGAGGCAATAATAGGAATTTTGGAGTGGGTTTTCTGGTACATGAAGACGCGGAGCAGGTAAAACGATTCGTAGTAAAATCTGACAGAATGTGTGCAATTAGAACTAAAGGAAAAGAGAATATTATGATATCGTTGATAAATATACATGTTGCAACAGAAGAAAAAGAAGAAGTGAAAGATGAATTTTATGAAGAATTGGAGTCATTGTGTGAAGAAATGGCCAGACAAGATACCAAAATTATTATAGGCGACGCCAATGCAAAGGTCGGAAGAGAAGATATATATATATATATATATATATATATATATATATATATATATATATATATATATATATATATATCTAAAAACATAACAGGGGGTGAAAGTAAACATTTGAATACAGATGATAACGGACAAAGATTAATAACATTCGCAATTGAAAACAGGATGAAGATAATGAGTACCCATTTTAGGAGAAAAAATATATAAAGGAACGTGGAAAATTCCGGGATCAAATGGAACTAATCAAATAAACTACATCTTAATACAAAAGAAGTTTGCCAATTTAATAACAAATGTGAAAACATGCAGAGGGGCTGACGTAGACTCAGATCATTTTTTGGTTTAAATTAATATGAGAGAAGCAATAATTAAAAAGCATAAACGGAAAAAGAAAGTGCAACGTAAATTTAACTTTGAAAAACTGCGAAAATTTGAGGTAGCGCAGGAGCTAATACTAGAAGTATCGGATGCCGAAGAAATGCCTCAAGAATGGAATAAGTCGCATATAATTCTTAAACACAAAAAGGGAGATAGAACTGAACGCTTAAACTAAAGAGGAATATCCTTATTAGAGGTAATTTATAAAGTACTTGCCATACTAATTTAAAAACGATTAGAAATATATATAGAGAAGAATCTAGGAGAATACCAGGGAGGATTTCGGAAAGGAAGATCAACAACCGATCAAATTTTTATGCTAAAACAAATCCTGATCAATTGCTATGAATACAACATTTCAGCACAAGTACTTTTCATTGATTACAAAGTTGCCTACGATACGTAGGCAACTTTGCTATTAAGCTACTAGGTCCATCCAACAGCACTGTAGGCGGACTATTTGGTTCTGTTGTATGAAATTGAAACATGATCACTGCACATACGTTTAATGGACAGATTCGAGGCATTTAAGATATGGCTTTTTCAATAATTATTAAAAATGTTCTGGACATATTAGGAATAGAGAACTTTTGAGTCGCTTCAAAAAGAAAACTACTTGCAATAATCAAGAAGTGAAAAAAAACTACTTGGGGTATATTCATAGAAGCCAGGTGGTCGCTTAGCAAACTACTTTGGTCTGCCTTGCAACCACTCGAGCGTGGAGGACCGACAAACGTGTCTCCGACTATAAAAAAACTCCTAGAGTTAATATTGTATTTCCAGTTAGGGGCTGGTTCAGAATCTCCAAAATTGACTTTATTGGGTATAAGTGAAATAAAATAAATAAACAGTACTATAAGTGTATTGAAAACTAACAAATAACAAGAATGTATGTTAAAGTTTTACTCTCTCGTAATTTTTATATACTACCTTCCTTTTGTCTTTAAATCATTAAACATCTTACAAACAAAAAAAGGGTTACAATACAAATGGATATGAATTCATATTTATCAGAGAAATGTGCACATACTTATTCGGCCTTCTAAACTTTAACATTAACTTATATTAAGCACACGATATATGGTTTCATTCGCGAATAGAGTGTGTGTACACAACATGTGTACACACACGTGTACGGTTAACACGTGTTCCGTTTTAAATTGTGTCTCTGGCCATGGAGGACTTCAATAATAGAGAACATTACTTTACAATAAAGTTGCACAGTACTTGAGACCCCATAGAAGGTGCATCTGACGGTAACTGGTAGCAGGAACACTTTTATCACTATACTTTCCTTTCGTTGCACCTATGCAAAAACTTAAACAAAAATGGCTAATGGCGAAGACACAACGCCGTATATATTTAATTTATGACACCGCCAACTTCTCTCCTTGCTGGTTGTCATTTTTCAGTTTTTGAACAGTGCCATTAGGTGGATAAGTCCCCTTTCACAATAAATTTATTTTAAAGTGAATATATAAGTTTACAATTATCTGAGAGTGATTTCCTGCATTTATGTGTTTTTTATTTGATATTACATATTATATTATTTTATTTATGAACATGTGCGACCTAAAGACATTCAACACCCTCTCATGACGAGAAGGATTTCTAAGTGTAACAGATTGGAACTTATGTCATAAAAAATGTGACATTGGGAACGCACGAAAATGGCGCTAGAGGTTCAAAATTTTAATTTCTTATATAATTTAAATTCAAGGTGTTGGGAACTTTTCCCAACATACTCCCCCTTTTTGTTGACTAATTCAACAAACATCTTCAAAAACAAAAAGGAAGAAACAAGGGCGAGAGCGAAAGCATATGCTAGTAGCAAAGCTATTGAAACTACAAATTCCTTCTCTTCAAATCAATTACAAGAGTCAACTTTTCCCGTCATGACACAGTTGAAAGAAAGAGAAAGTTAACTAACATTAGAATGCTAAACTAATGAGAATGCGAGCATTCTATCTTAATTATTTATACTTAGACCTTATCTAACTATACAGCTAACTAACTGATTGAATATATTATTGAAAGAACTAAATTTAAGAGTTATTCTCCTCATTACAAGGAAGACGGCATAGTTTTGTAAAAGGCCGAGTATAACAACCATTACTAGTTTTTATCTTTACTTCTTCTTCTTCTTTGGGTGCCGTGTCCGTATTCAGATGTTGGCCGTCATCATGTTTACAATTTCCTGAAACCTTTCTCTGTCGGCTGCTGCGCGAAATAATTCTTCTACTGTGAAACCACACCATTGTCTAATATTACGCAGCCATGAAAGTTTCTTTCGACCAATCCATCTCTTTCCTTCCACTTTTCCTTGTATTATAAGGCGAAGTAAATGGTATTTTATTATCTTTACTACTCTAATTTTATTATCCTTGCCAAGAAAAACTTCTACTATTCTGGCCAAAGGCCATTTTAATGGCGGAGTGTCAGAGTCTTTAACAAGGAAGAGATCATTCACCTTTATTAGTTTCGAGTCATGAAACCATTTAGGTCGGTTTTGTAACCGATTAAGATAATCTGTTGACCATCTTTTCCAGAAAGTCTGTTGAATCTGGGAAATGCGTTCCCAGATTTTTAAACGAGATTCGGGAATATCAACTACATTTCTTTCTGGGTGAGCTGTTAAACTAGTCTGAATCAAAAAATGACCTGGCGTTAGTGCCTGAAGATCATTGGGATCGTTTGATAAACTACAGAGAGGTCGCGAATTAAGGATTGCCTCAATTTGAGTTAAAACTGTATAAAAAACTTCAAATGTAAAGGAGTAGTTGCCTATGAGTCTATACAGGTGATACTTAGTACTTTTAACTGCACTTTCCCACAAACCACCGAAGTGAGGTGACCTTGGAGGGATGAAATTGAAATCGATATAATTCTGAGTACAATATTCTTTTAATGAGCTTTGAATTTTATCCTTTTTCAAAAAATCATGGAGTTTCTTTAATTGGTTTCTTGCTCCCCAGAAATTCGTACCATTATCACAGAAAATGACGGACGGGTTTCCTTTGCGGGAAACAAATCTTTTTAGAGTACAAATGAACGCTTCAGCCGTGAGACTTGTAACTAATTCGAGATGTACTGCCTTGGTGGACATACACACAAATATTACTATACAACCCTTTATTATAGGAGCCTTTCTGAGATGAGAGGATTTCAATAAAAATGGACCACCGTAATCAGTACCTACCTTTTGAAACGGACGAGACGAGTTTACTCTATCCTTGGGGAGATCTGCCATGACCTGCTCTAGATACTTTGCACGAAATCTGTGACAGAGAATACATTTTAATATGATGGACTTTACTTCTCTAAGTCCATTTAACGGCCAATACCTTAATCTAAAATTGGAGAGTACAGTTTGGGCACCTGCATGTCCCAAGTGTCTATGTTCATGAGTCAACATAAGACCAACAACTTCATTGCGAGAAGGTAGGAGAATTGGGTGTTTCTGAGAATAGGGGATATCTGCATTTTCCAGTCTTCCACCTACACGAATGAGACCATCTACTTCATCGTAGAATGGTTTGAGCGGTAACAAATTTTTGTTAGAAAGAGGTTTTTGGGTTTTCAATTCCACGAGTTCCTTTGAGAAATATTTTGCTTGTAGTGCCTTTACAATACAAACACTTGCATGTTTGAGTTCCTGAGAGGTGAGAGTACCTGAAAGAATTTCACGCTTAAAATGAGCCGAAAATTTATTCTGAATAAACCTGATTAAATAAGCTACTGCCCTTTGCAGTCGTGAGAATTCTGAATAATGAGTAAATAAACGAGTCCAAAACTCAAAATTATCCGAGGATGGTTGAGTTACTAACGACACTTTCCTTTCCTCCGGGGGATCCCTAATTTCTTTGAGTAAATTGCCTTCGTCGCAATCGAGGTTTGGATCTAACAAAAAAGATGGACCGTGCCACTAAAGTGAGCAATTAAGAATGTGTTGGGGTTGTAGACCCCTTGAGGGCAAATCTGCTGCATTATTTTCTGAGCTTACGTGATGCCACTGCCATCCAGAGGTTATATCTTGAATTTTAGAGACACGGTTGGCAACAAATACGTTCCAACGAGAGGGATGAGATTTTATCCAAAATCGAGCAATTTCTGAGTCTGTCCAGAGATGAACCGAACTAATGAGAAATCTATTTTTAAAAATACTTATGAGGTTTTCCATTAATTGTGACAAGAGGAGCATTGCACACAATTCGAGACGAGGTATACTGATTACTTTGAGAGGAGCAATTCTGGACTTTGAGCTAGCGTCAGCGAAACCATGGAATTCTATTCTAATGGTTTCCTTTAAGAAAAAGAAATATCTGGGAATTTCCAATTTTTCTAGAGTTTCTAGAGTTAGGCAAATTTGCTAAAAACGACGTCCAATTTTCTAGTAGAGTTTTTTCAACAATTTCTTTGTCCCAATCTATCTTTAACATCCATAGTTGCTGCATAAGAATTTTTCCAACTACTATAACAGGAGCCAGTAGTCCTAAAGGGTCATAGCATTGAGCTATGAAAGAAAGAATTTTTCTTTTTGTTGGAGGCCCTTGAAATGGAACATTAGGAAGAGCTATACACAAAAAATCTTTAGAGGGGTTCCATTTTATTCCTAACACTTTATTTGGGTTATCGTCGAAACTGAGGTTATATTCAGAGATTGATTGAGTCGAAATGTCCGCGAGAAAATTTTGTGAGTTAGTGCACCACTTGTTCAAACTAAAGCCAAAACTACTTAATAGAGAGTTCAATTCTGAATACAAATTTTCCAAGCTTGATTCATGATCACAGCCAGCCAAAACATCATCAACATAGGTTTGCTCTAAAAGGGCCTTAGAGGCTAGAGGGTACTGACCTTCGTGAATTTGAGCAATCTCCTTGAGAACACGAGTAGATTGGAAAGGGGCACTAGTACATCCATACGTAACAGTAGAGAGTTCGATACATTTCAGAGGTTGAGAGGCTGACGGCCGGTTTCCGAAACGTTATTCAAATCTCCAATCATGTAATCAAGTGTCAAATTTGATCAAGTGTTAACAAGCGACAGGTTTCCGAAACGAAAATTATGGTAAAATTAGGTGATCACCGATTATAGATTATTTGACATACGATTTTACATGGAAACTGTAGAATCGATTATAATCGTTTATTATTTCTGTACGAATTGTTCTTTATCTTGCTCTAAATTAAGAAAGTAATGTTGCTGTTTCACTCTACCGTCATTTCTGTTTATGTGTAATCTGCATTCTGAAAATCAACAAACAAACATAACCTAACTATTAATTTTGTGTCGTTTGTCAATGTTTGCCAATTTGTCATTTATCAACATCATCATATTTAATATTAAATATTAGTAAATTGTTTACATTTGTAACAATATTTTTGAGTTCTTTCTACTTATGAGCTTTTTATAAAACACCTTAGGTTTATGTATTTACAACGTAACCAAAGATTTTATTTTATTTACTTACAACCATTGATACATAACCAAAGATTATAAGATTAATCGTCCAAAAATCTCAGATTACCTGACAAGCTAGTATGACAGTTGTTTAACATAGATAAAACGATAATTAGCGTTTCGGAAACCCAAAATACTTCTGACAGGCTGTTAATCAAGGATTATTTGTTTGTTAGATTAGTTAATGTGTGTTATGTGATTGAAGTTTGATCGATGTTTCTGCAACTCAAAATGCATTTAATCGACTGTTAACAGTAGATTACCTAATTTTGATAATGATCAGCCTTTCGGAAACCGGCTGTGAGTCTCTCCAGAGAATATTCAATAAAAATGTTTGAGCAGGATTGATCTTAATTTGTCTATACATTTTTTCTATATCTGAGATGAGGACAAATTTGAAAGATCGAAAGCGACACAAAATGTCCATGAGATTGGGGTGTAGTTGGAAACCTTTGAGGGAAATGTCATTTAATGACAATCCTGATGATGTTGGACATGAGCAATCAAACACCACTCTTAATTTGGTGGTAGTTTTGTCTTCTAGACTTCTAGTCTTCTAGTCTTCTTCTAGGTTTTCGTAAGACTGCATGATGCGGGATAAAATATTTAGGTTCATTGTTTTCGTTTACTTCTGAGAGAGGAACGTATTTCCCATGTCCGAGATCCACATATTCATCAATGAACCTTTTATAATTTATAAAGTATTCTCGATTTTTAGAGAATTTCTTTTCTAAGTTCAAAAATCTTTTTTGGGCGATAGAGAGAGAATGGCATAATTTTAGGTTTTCTAATGAAGACCTCAGAGGTAAATCCACTTGATATGAGCCATTTTCTAATACACGAGTTGTGTCTACAAATATTTTTTCAGCGAGTTCCTCCTCTGGGGCGAGGAGGACCCTTTCAGGAATTTCTTCCAGCTTCCAGAACCTTTCTACTAAATTATCGAGAGTGAGTTTCTCTACGGATTGAACAAACATGGCTACATTGTGAGGTTCACTTGAGAGGGAAGAAAGATTAAATCTAACCCTTTTATTACGAGATGAGGGTACATGTCCAGCAACTACCCATCCAAATCTGGTCTGTTGAAGTACAGGGAGATTGTTACCAAGCCTCCTTACCCCTTCTAATAACAAGTCGTAATAGCAATCTGCACCTATGAGAAGGTCAATTTGTATAGGGGTATAATAGAATGAGTCAGCGAGTTGAATATCCGAGGGAATTCTTATGAGAGAGTGATCAATTTCAACTTGAGGGAGTTTCCCAGTGATATTTTCTAAAATAGAGCAAGAGATTTTGCATTTTTCACGAGACACACATGAGTGTGCAACAATATCAATCATTTTGTTTGAGTGAGCAATTTGTGAACCTATTCCAGAGATACTTAGAGTCCTTTTCTGGGGAGTGTACCCAAGTTTGTCAGCAAACTTTGAGGTTACAAAAGAGTTTTGGCTACATGGATCAAGTAAAGCCTTTGCTATAATTCTATGGCCTTGAGAACTATAAACAAATATTTGTGCAGTGCCTAAGAGTACCAGAGAGGTAGCACAAAGTGCCGAGAGAGAGAGGGAGTAATAAAATTGACATTTTGCTGACGAGTGTCGACAAAGGACTGAGCATTTTCACTTCTGTTTTGAGAACTATCAACATTATCATAGGTGCCTTGAGTGTTGGGACGAATGCCACTATTAGAATGGGAAGGACCGGGTTGTCCTTGAGAGTAATTGTTTCTAGAATTAGAGTTAGATCTGTGCCTATTTTGTGGCATATTAGAGAAATTTCTAGGAGTTAAGTTTGGGACATTTTGAGAAAAAGAAGAGGTGCCATTGGGCGAGTGACTATTACTCCGAAAATTGTTAATCATATTTGCAGCATTATTTTTACTCTCAAAGTGTAAGAGCGTATGATGCTTTCTGCGACACACTTTACAAGTACCCCTCGTACATTCATATACGCTATGGGCAGAGCCCAAACAATTAAAACACAATCTTTGTGATTTCACAAAGTTAATTTTTTCACAATGAGGCAATTCCTTAAATTTCAAACAGCTATAAATGCGATGCGAGTCATTTTTACAAAAAAAACATGAAGAGTTTCTAGGTTCAGGAGTATTATTAGAGGGTATCGCGTCGTGTACCGACGTATGAGTCGCCTTCATCGGTTTAGAGCTAAAAGACTTATTTTTATCTCGAGATTCTAAATTTTCTAAATGATTACAGCGAGCTTCTATGCTTTCTAAAAATTGTTTCAGAGTTACTGTACTATAAGAGTTATTTTAAAATTCCAAACTTCTTTTCGTAGAGAAATCTAACTTATTTTCTAAATGATATATTAGTGTCAAATCTAATAACTGTTCGTGAGACAAATTTAAATTTTTAAGAGACTGAAAACTCTTATTTACTGAAACATAAAATTCCCCGAGTTGCTTATGGACTTGAGAGTTACCTTGAATTGGCTTTACTTCAAATAAATCACGTAATAAACTTTTTACCAACAAATTTTTATTAGTGTATCTATTTTTAAGTGTATCTAAAGCAATTTGAAAGTTATCTGCCGTAACGGGCAGTGTATCTATAAGTCTGAGTAGCTCGCCACTCAGATATGATTTGAGATAGATCATCATCTGAATGGGAGTTAAATTATTATTTCGATGGTGTAGCACACAAATGTTGTAAGTGCTAAAGTTACTGTTTTGAGAAAAAGCGGTTTGAAGTTTAAACCTTTCTATTAAATCACGAATTCCTAAGAAAATCACAAAGTATCTTCAATAACGTCAAAAGGCATTCAAATATAACTTTAATTAATAACATTTAAAAAAAAATGATTTGTAATATTTTTCTTAAATACTTTGTTGCTTACCACCTTTGTGCATAGCCATTACTTGGCAAACTGGTTCAAATTATCTTTTGGTGAACAGATTTGTTGTCGTTCGGTAATAATGGTTCATTAGTAACAGGAATGTCATTGATAAAATAAGCGTAATCGTGTGAAATAATAGCACAATTTAAAAGAGATAAGAGATCCTTCTTCTTTTTTGGGATACCGGCAATCTGTGAAAATATTTTTGGGTTAGTGCTAATGACTCCCAAGTTTGCGGCCTACCTCTTAGTTTCCTTGTATCAGAAAAATCTATGGTTAAAAAAGTATCATCATACAAATTGTATTTATATTTAACTAAAAAAGGATCTTTTTTCTCAAAACGAATCCATTTAATGTTCAGCCACTGAACCTTTTCTTTGGCTGTATTTAGAGTATTGTTAGGAGTCATAAGGTCAGCAAGTTTCTGTAGATCATAAAAATCGTTGAAATTTAAATTATGTACACAGTATGGTTTAGGTTTTACTCTTGCAGCTGAAATTAGCACAGACCACTTTCTTGTAGAATAGATTTTTTTATGCTTTCTTGCTCTTTCGATTGTGGCGTGCATCGAATCAGCTCCCAAGTAGGAGCCTGTCTTCATAAATTTTAAATCGAAAACTTCCAATTCCATGTTTAATTGTATTTATTACTTATTGTATTACTTATTCCTGTTCTGGCCTCCACATGTATCACTGAATGTAGAAACATGCGTCACAGTTTCCGATAAGCTATACAAATATTTAAGGAGACACGTTCCTATTTCTGTACTGCCTTTTTCCCATGGGTTTCGTCCCATACATAACAATGACCTGTTGCATCTGACGTATCAAAAATTGTAAAATTATATACATTTAGCTTTGACTTATAAAAGATTTCATTGTCTTCCGCAAATGGCACTGACAAAATTGCTTGTAAGTCAAATGTTGCAGCTCTAAAAGTTTGTCCTTTTCTCTAGCGGCTCTTTCCTTATCTTCAGATTTCATCTGCATTGCATCTTTTTCTCTCTTTTTGTGACTGTCAAATTCCTCTTTTAATGGCTCCTTGCCTTTAGCAGTATTATAAGCATTACACTTAAAACACTGGTCCTTTTTCGGAATGAAAAAATCCAATGCTGTGCTATATTTGTGGAATATCTTCTGATAAACAAATTTAGAAACCTTGGTTACGTTTCGATTTTCACAGAAGCCAATGTATAATCTGTATATTTGGGATACATTTAAATCTAAAGATAAACACTGTTTCGTTGAATCCCGCCGAAAATAGTGTGATTCCACACATGGAAAACTATCAATGTGTTCCTTGACAAGCATAAAATCTTGTTCCTTTGTAACATTATGAGGTCTTTTATCAAATCCAGTGTAGGTGTAAGTATTAACCACATTTTTCATACATGTTTCAATTACCAGATGGGAAATACTAAATGTTTTACAAAAAAAATTAAACACACTCGAATTCTCAAGCCTTAGAAGTGAAGTTTTACGCCTTGACTGTTCTACTTGTTGTTTTTTTCTTTTTATTGGAACATCGGTCACTAATGAACTCAGGTGTAATTTTTGCTTATCACAGTCGCCCATTTCCCAGTATTCGCGACAAAAAATTATTCTTAGATCTTAAGTAATATGTTTTTCACATTTATACCTATACTTGGTGCAGTTAACGGGCAACGGCTTCTTTTCTTCAACTGTTTTTCCACTCCTGTTTATATATTTCTTTCCACTAAGCCTATTTCTTTTCACAATGGATCTTTTCCATAAAAACTTATTACCTTGTTTTCTCTTCTTTGTTTTATTGTTTTGTTGTGCAAGCTCTTCCCGGTGTTGTTCAAGGGGCTCTTCCATTATCTGGTCCTCATTTGAGCTTAATTCTGAAGCTAAAGGTACGTATGACTCACTAGAATTTTCAAAAGGGTCTCTTTCACTTTCACTATAAATAACGTACCAGTTTTTCTTTGGAAAATTCTCTGGAAGTCATATTATTATAAAATACTTTTGTCGCTCAGTGAACAATATTGTATAACCTCAAAAAAACACGTGTTAACTGGTAGGTACACCATTTGTTGGATAAGCCGTCAAAGAAATGAATGCACAAATGTGGTAGGTGATTTTAAAAGTGCGTATACAGATTTTAAATGTGAAGTACTTATACTGAATGACATATGGCTTAGAGGTATTAAATTTATGGATTCAATCTACCACCTTTGTGCACAATAATTCTGTAACTTTCAATATACTTACGTGATACTTAACTCATTTTTCCTAGAGATTGCACTTACAACATTTGTGCGCTACACCATCGATTTTTTAAAATTAACGCGTCAAATAAATCATAAAATGGAGTCCACTTTACTATGTTTCCTGAGAACTTTTGAATATTTATTTCCGGTAACTTTACCGCTGGAGACGAGAGCACTTTAGTTCCTGACTCTACAGTTTTAGATTCGACAGAAGATTTTAAAACCGAGATTTTATCCTGAATTCGAGATAACACTATGCTAAACCTTTCTTCCAATTGTTCCCTATCATCAAAACTTTCTTCCGCAGTTAAAAAACATTCTAATTCATCCTGAGCTACATTATATTGCTGAAAACAATCTAATGCCATTTTTTCCCGAATGGCTAATTGAGATATACTGATCGCAGTATCGAGATTTGCGTCTGTCCACTTCTCTAAGCGAGTTAAAAAGATGCTTTCGCAGAGGTGCGAGCATGTTTCGTTACTTGACGATTATTCATGTTGAGTATATGAATTTTTATTAAACTAAATTATCAAGTATTTAAATTAAGGAACTGCAGAAATTATTTTTTATATAGGTACGCACTTGCATTAAACATAAAGAGAGAAATGCACACAATAAAACAGTAACAATAAATTGCATACACAACAAGTCAAAATATACAAAACTAGAGAGTACACCTTTCTTATAAGTGTATAGTTTTAATTTATTTGTATTGTAACCGAGACTGGCCTTTTTGGCATTTAATTGAGTAGGAGAGAGAGAGAGATAAACAGAGATTTTTACTAAATTCAATGAAACTATTTATAAATTTTGCAAAAAGTCTTTTTTGAGATCCGGCTCGCTTTAGGACCATCAAATGGTCGCTCAGCAAACCACTTTGGTCTGCCTTGCAACCACTCGAGCGTGGAGGACCGACAAACGTGTCTCCGACTATATAAAAACTCCTAGAGTTAATATTGTATTTCCAGTTAGGGGCTGGTTCAGAATCTCCAAAATTGACTTTATTGGGTATAAGTGAAATAAAATAAATAAACAGTACTATAAGTGTATTGAAAACTAACAAATAACAAGAATGTATGTTAAAGTTTTACTCTCTCGTAATTTTTATATATTACCTTCCTTTTGTCTTTAAATCATTAAACATCTTACAAACAAAAAAAGGGTTACAATACAAATGGATATGAATTTATATTTATCAGAGAAATGGTAACTGGTAGCAGGAACACTTTTATCACTATACTTTCCTTTCGTTGCACCTATGACTCCATCAAGTTCACGTTCTTAAGATCGTTTTATCATATAATTGTCAAAAAATTAAACACAAATGGCTAATGGCGAAGACACAACGCCGTATATATTTAATTTATGACACCGCCAACTTCTCTCCTTGCTGGTTGTCATTTTTCAGTTTTTGAACACTGCCACTAGGTGGATAAGTCCCCTTTCACAATAAATTTATTTTAAAGTGAATATATAAGTTTACAATTATCTGAGAGTGATTTCCTGCATTTATGTGTTTTTTATTTGATATTACATATTATATTATTTTATTTATGAACATGTGCGACCTAAAGACATTCAACGCCCTCTCATGACGAGAAGGCTTTCTATGTGTAACAGATTGGAACTTATGTCATAAAAAATGTGACATTGGGAATGCACGAAAATGGCGCTAGAGGTTCAAAATTTTAATTTCTTATATAATTTAAATTCAAGGTGTTGGGAACTTTTCCCAACACCAGGAATGCCTATTTTAAGGTTCATTATAGGAGGAATCATAGACAATAGGAGAGAACCTGGTCACAGAAACTGATAATGAAGAAAAGTGCATAGTAGTGAAGGAGGCACTGAAATAATATATCAAAGAAAAACTTATATAAATAAAATTTGTCATCATGCGTCTGTTTTATTGTTACCTAGATAAAGAAAAAACATTGAATTTAACTGCTTAATATTAAAACAAATACACTTACCTACAAGTATGACAAAGCCTATTCAAAATAGAGTTCCGTTTTTTCCATTTATCAAACATTGGTATTTGTTTTATAGATCTATGGTATGATTCGGAGTTCATCGGAATGTAACCCGGATTTTTTCGATTCGCCACTATCCAACAAATCCACATAACTACATTCCAGTAAATAAAGCAATAGTGGGAACCTCTTAAAATATTCCATGTAATTGGAATGCACTAAAAAATTTATCAAAAATTAAGTTAATTTATCGAGGTTTTTAATACTTATCTTGACAAAATATAATTACAGTGTTTTCTTCGCGACCAGAAACTATGAATAAATACGAGTACAATTAAATCTAAATAAATAATAATAATAAACGCTATAGTGGGATAAGGTGGTAAAATCTACACCCAACTGGATTTTTATTTAGGATTAGATACTCGAAAGTACAATGTAGAAACCCCTTTAATCATATTTTTAAATTCCTAGGTGGCCCAAGGGGTCCACTGTTGCAAAAAATGTGTTTTTCAAAAAAAAAATTTTCATAATAATCCGGTCCGACAACTGACATCGACATGAACAGACAACACATCAGAGCTACCACAATCTAAAATAACGTTTGGTTGCCTACCCTATATTCCAGTCCTAACACCTAAGCTAATGAACATTTTCAAAAATGTTAGTGGCTTAAAAATTGCAACTAAGAATGTGAAAACGGTATCGAAGTTGTACACAAAGACACAGGATCCTTGTTTATTCTATACCGTGTGCTAATTGTAAAATCGAGTATATTGGTGAATCATCTCGTAATTTTCACAGTAGGGTGATCTCACATCGCAGCGACATAAAAACCAAAAAAATTAACGCATGCGCGTTGACAGAATATGCATTAAGTTTAAAACATGAATTTAATTATCCTTTAATTGTAATTAATCCTGAGGATTCCTGTATTTTGGCAAGTGAAAAAAATCATTCTAAACGTGTTTTCTTGGAAATGTGTTAAATAAAATCCAATACATCTTGTATAAATGAAAGTCTGATATAGATAAACTGAGCAACATTTATTGTTATTTACTGACAAAACATCAAAAATGTAATACACCTGCAGGAAAAACAGGTTGCATACCACCAACACAGGTTTATTACATTACTTTCTATTAATAAAATATGAAGAACTCCTAATTAATTTTTAATCATACTATTTTTGTTTTTTGTTCATTCTCTATGAATCATTTAGAACACACCATTAAAAGATGTCACAAACGAATTTTTACTATCTTTAATTAAATTTTAAAATGTATTTTGTCCATTATTTTATATGTTATATTTTATATGTGTGTTATTATTGTTGAGTGTCATAGCCTTATACAAATAATATCAACGACTAGTAAGTTGCACTGACATTTTGTGATATATTGTAAATATTTACACATTTTTCTAATTACAGTGTCTTGAAAAAGGAATTAAACAATTCCGAAAGCTAAACCAAAAGTCAAAAGAGTGTTTCTGTAACATCCCGGCCAAACTTCTGACTGCAGCCCTAATAAACTTTGTCTATATATATATATATATATATATATATATATATTATATATATATATAAATATATAATATATATATCGTCGGCTTACCTGTAAAACCTTCTAAGTCCGATTTTCGGTCATTTGGGGTTTTTTACGGAAATAATTTAATAAATCCGTCCCGACATAACTGTGAATAGATTCTAAGTCGAGACCAATCGGAACTCGTCCCTAGTGGAAACACGAGGAACTTCTATGTCTCTCAGTCTAAAATAGTTCTGAAAACCTTCTATGTCTGTGAGTGGTCTGTGAAAACGTGCTGACATTAATTTGGAGGTTAGTAAGTAATCGGTCTTAAAAATTGATGGTTTTGGCTTAGAAGTGCTAGCAACAGTTAATGTTTTCCAGTTAAATTTAAACTTAAATAGCTAAGAAGGTATGTACACTGTTTTTATCCCATTTTAATTAACAGTAATTTTTAAATGAAATTCTTAACCTGTTGATGTAGACTTACACGGTTTTCATATTAAAATTAATGTTAAAATATTCACTGCTAGGGACTTACATGGTTTTCAGACTAAAAGTAAAGTTAAAATATTAATTGAAAAAACTTCAAGGAATCAAATTATACATTTTTTATGACTTGTAACGTGTTATTTAAAGAAACTAGATTATGGTTGTTATATTATTTTAGATGGCTTCCTACAAATCTCGGACAGAGCTGATATTAGAATTAGTTGCCGCGCCAGAAGTTTCACCGAGAGAAAATAACAATTTTGATAACATTGATCATAATTGTGGAAATATTTTACCTATTTTACCATTATTTCCAAAACCTATTGATTCAGGACATTGGGAAGATAATATTAATATTAATGATCTGCCCATAGAGTTTATTGACTTACCTACCACTGTTAAAGTCCAGTGCGCACATAATGCAGATGATAATAATTCTATTACTATTCAAAAAAATAGTGGTGAGTAAACGCACAATTTCGTTAGTAGGTTTTTTATATTAATTAATTTATTATTTCAGAAGAGCAGCATGTTTGTTTAGAAAACGCAGTGCAAAATTTTGAGGCTCTCAATGAGTTTTCAATCGACCAAAATAACATTACGAATAATAGTGAACTTGATGCTGAAGAAGAGTCTCTCTATTCTCCTAATTCCGATTCAGTGGACAGTTCTTCAAGTGATTCAGTCTCCTACCAGAATAATGTTACCAACTCAGAAGAAAATAACTTTGAAGATAACGATAATGTAAACATAACTGTTCCTCCCACGGTTTCTCGAAAGAGAAAAAGAAACAGAAAAGCTGATATTTCACAATGGGTCCAATTTCAAAATAAACAAAAAAGGGAACACGGTGAAAAATATCTCGGTAGAAGAAAGATGGACGGCAAAAATGTTTTTGATGTTGACAAACCAGAAAGAAGTATAAAACCGTCATGTAATTGCAAACTTAGTGCAAAGAAAACTGCATTGTTAAAATGTAGGTTGTTCAGCGAACAGCAAAGAGAAAAAATATTTTCCGAATTTTGGAAAAAGACATGGGGAGAGAAAAAAACCATGGTACAAATGTTAGTCCGAGTTGGTGCAGCTCAAGATAAAAAACATCAAATCAACGAAGTCTCTAGAAGAGGCCGATCACTATATTTTCATCTGAAAAATTCATGTGACGAATTACATAGAGTTTGCAAAACAATGTTTCTACATACGTTATGCGTTGGACAATGGACTGTGTCTGAATGGGTTAAAGAAATAAATGATCCAAATATAAATACAGAGGATACTCACGCAACACCCGGTGATACCTCTTCACAAAATCTGAAAAGGTCTAAAATATCTCCGGAAACAAAGGATGACTCTCCTAGGAATATTTTGCGTTCCTTTCTAATAAGTCTGCCAAAGCTCGAGTCGCATTATTGTAGATCATCTACTACGAAAATATACCTAGAACCCGTATGGAGATCAAAGATGGAAGTATTCCGAGAATATGAAAATAAGTGTAATGAAAAATCCCTATCAGTTAAAACATTTATGGAGGAATTCGAAAAGATGAATCTTAGCATACACCAGCCCAAAAAAGACCAATGTGACCTCTGTGTGGGATTTAGGGTTAAAAATGTATCAGAGGATGCTTATAAAAGACACATAGAAAATAAAGAAAATGCTAGGGCAGAAAAGTCCAAAGACAAGGAGCAGGGTAAATTTGTATATACCATGGATTTACAGAGTGTACTTCTTGCACCGAATTTAAAAGCTTCAGCGCTTTACTATAAGACTAAATTGATAGTCCACAATTTTACCATATTTGATCTCAAAAACAAAGATGGTTATTGTTTTGTGTGGCACGAGGGAGAAGGTGGACTGTCCGCGAACGAATTCTCTACAATAATTTCTTATTTTATCCTTAATAAGATACCAACTCTTCAGGATAATGATGAAATAATATTTTACAGTGATGGTTGCGGCTACCAGAATCGAAATAATATTTTATCAAACGCACTTTTGTCTGTGGCTAATGAAAAAAAAATTGTGGTGGTTCATAAGTACCTTGAAAAAGGTCATACACAAATGGAGTGCGATTCAATGCACTCCACAATTGAACGAAAACTCAGAAATCGTGAAATTTATACACCAGGATGCTACGTCGACCTTTTAAAAACTGCAAGACTCACTCCTAAACCATATGAAGTACTGTACCTTGATCATACATTCTGGAAAAATTTTTCCAATTTTAACTTTTATAGTTCAATAAGACCTGGAAATCAATCTGGAGACCCAACTGTCCATGACCTCAGATGTATAAAGTACAATCCAGACCTAAGTCTTGAATACAAAGTAGACTACAAAATGCCCTGGACTTTACTTCCCAGACGTTGCAATAAAAGCAAGATTGGTGCTATTCCGTCTCCTTTATACAATGGCCCATTAAAAATAAAATTACAAAAATATAATCACTTACAAGAATTAAAATCCGTGATACCAAAAGACTTTCATACATTTTATGATAGTTTACTAACTTGTTAACTTTATTTGTTTCACTATTATTTTTTTTCAATTCATATATCTATGGTTAATATCTATTAGACAAATATTTCATATGAGAAATTTGATTTTTTGTGCAATATATTTTTTAAATACAGCGGTTGTCCAACAAACTAATTATATTTAAAGTAAATATCGACTCTTATGTACCTTGTAAGTCTTATTTTGTCCCGAATAAATAAATGAAAAGCACGTAAGTCCTCTTTTAATGCCTAAATAATCAAATATTTATATACTGGATTACTGATTTAACTAAAATTACATTTTAGTGGTGTTTAACAAAATTTTATAAGACAGGGTCCCATAATAACGGTGGTAGCAGTTTTTTGCTTCTCCTGAAAAGTTTTGAAAATTGGACTTAGAAGGTTTTACAAGTAAGCCGACGATATATTTGATCACTTTCTCTCCCACCTGAATGGAATACATCCCAGCATTCAATTCACGATGGAAGTTGAGTCTGAAGCGTCTTTGCCATTCCTTGATGTTCTTATATAGAAAAACCCACCTCACAGTTTTTCCTATTCCGTGTACCGGAAATTCACTCATACAAATCGTTATCTCAATGCCCAGTCACATCATCACCTCGCCCAACTCAATTCGGTTATCACACTCTTATTTCCCGTTCCATAAGGCTTAGCGACAACAATCATAGGTCATCCGAAATCAATTCAATAAGACAAACAATCTTACAGAATTGCTACAGTAAAATCCAAATCAATAGGAGCATTCAAAAATATCTAAACCCCATTCCATCCAAAAAAGAAACCTTGCAGATGTATCAACTTAAAATCTTTCTATTTTTTATTATTGGTGTCACTAACAAGATCAGTAGAAATTTTATCCCTCTAAACATTAAAACTCTCTATCAGTCAAATATTCCAATACTACTTCAGCCCTAGCCCAACTACTACTTAGCCTGCAGTAAAAGTGAGCAGAGTTGCCTGTAAATAAAAATTACATATTATATATAGTGTTTGATGTGTGTTTGGAACAAGCCAAAGGGGTAGTAGCAGTTCAAAGCGGAATTTACATCCTGTAGTAAGAAAAACAGTTGGAGCATATATGTAGTGCTAATCTTTGAAGTAAAAATTCCTTCTATTAGTAAAAAAGTGGGTTCCTGTGGGATAGATGTTTATTCAGGAAGTGTTTTGGAGAAACTGAAGCGGCATTAGTGTGTGTGAGAGACTTTTACCAACAGGGGTGTGTGAAGCATCCACGAAAACGATCAGTAGATGGTCAGAACAGAGTCGGAAGAGAAAAGGAGCCAATAGAAAAATTGTGTAAATAAAAGATCAGTCTGATATACAATAAAAAAGGACTTTCAACCACACTCGACAGCTCTAATAAGTGTTCCTGATGATGAGTTGAATAACTCGAAACACGTGTTTCGAGTTATTCAACTCATCAAAGGTGAATCGTAGATGCATGTCGAAGTAAAAGGATACTTCTAGCGTCGTTAAAAGCCTCTATCAAGAGGCTTTGAACTCAATCTGCCTACTCCCCTCACTCGACACGTACCAGTATCGTGTTCTGTATTATAAATACAAGAACTGTCTCTCGGCACTGTCTCAATCTGCCTACTCCTTAGTGTCGAGTGACACTCGACCATCCGTATGCACTAGGATTAAAGGCCGTATGACACTATGCATTTTCTTGTATCATTTCTTATATCGTATCTGATATAACAAAAAAATGGATAGTGTCATACAAGCTTATAGTTCTTATATCAGAAACAATCATATTTATGGTTATATTAGGTTTGATTAAAATATTAATTATTTTTTCTTTATTTCAAGGAATTCTGTTGTCGTTTTTATCAGGTTATTTTAAAACTAATTAATAAATCATTTATTTACGAAGTTGAAAAATAATTAAATTAATGTTTTATTCTTTTTTAGAAGCCAGTAATTTTATGCCATAAAAAGACTAAATATATTAGTTTTGTAGTTAATAAGGACTGTACTGTAAGAGGTGAATAATGATATTTATTTTATTATTACATCAATCTAATTAATAAAATGGTTATGTGCTCTGCTCCAAGCTGTAAACAAGTTTTTTGTATTCCCTTCTAAAATTTCACAGAGACAGAAGTGAATAAATCTCATGAGGTAAAAGTAGTTATTAGTTTGTTTTAAAATTCTTTATATTTAAGATATTCTGTGATTGTCTTTTCAGATTTATTGTATCTGTCATAATTTTTAAAGATCATTTAAAATGTAATTGTGCTATTTGTATGTTAGGCTAAAATTAATTACTTTATTTTGGTCTATTTTCAGGAGGCAAGAGAACCATCTAAGTACTCATTAGTTTGTAGTTGCCATTTTGTGGACCAAAATAGGAAAATGGACCCACGATTTTTGAGCATAACATAAAGAGAAAGTTTCTGTTATCCACTCCAGAAAAACGGTAAGCTTAAAATCGGATCAAAATGAATATCTTTATATAGGAATACTTTTTTAGCAAACGACAGGCTCAGCAAATAAATTCCTCCCTAGATGAGGAGGCAACTCCATTTTCAGTTGATATTATATATGAAGCAGCTGCACCATCAACAAACAGTTCTGAACCAATTTCATCCACATCAATGCACACAGAAAGAGTGGCTGGATCTCTACCAGAAAGAAGAAGTAATTCAACTTACTAAAAACTTAAAAAATCTTTCATGTAGGTTTAGTTTTGTACAAATTAAAAATAATGATGTTCATATTTTAATCTACACAGGAATACCAACCAGTGCTCTGTACTTACATTATTTGAAACTATGAAAGGTGTTGGGTTAACTTATTACGCAACCTGGCAAGTAAAAATTTTACCCAAAATTGACGAATTGCTAGTTATAAATATTATAGTTATTATATTGCAATACTTATGAAATAAAGGTTAAATTTACCACATGAATATTTGGAAATAAGGTTTAAATGCAGTACAGCCACAGTCACCACTATTGTGATGACATGGATATATGTTTTTTTTTATAAATAAGTTTGTTTTCATTTTTTTATATAAATATCAATAATAATAATTGTACACCATATACAAGTTGTTTGCACAGTTGAACCTCATCTTCGTATTAATTAATTATTTATTATTATAATTCTTAATAAGTTAAAGTAATTATATTAGTGTTTGTATTATATACTTTTTCTAATTTGACCCACATAGCCTTTGCTCAGGGTCTAATTGTATGTTTAGCATTGTTTATAAGTGATATTTGTACTTCCATGAAATAAATAAATAAATAATGTGTTGCATGGAATGTTATTTAATCAACTGACGGAAAAGATACACACAAGAAAAAAAAATCAACCATGCCTTCCAACTGCATTTTTATCATTTAGAAATTGTAGAATCATTTTAGATTGTACAGAAGTGTACTCAGTTAATCCTACCAGTATGGAAAAACAAAAATTAACATACAGTTCTTATAAGCATTATAACACCTGGAAGGTTCTTATAGGAGTAGCACCAAATGGTGTCATCACGTATGTCAGCAGTGTCTATTCTGGATACACTTCTAATAAACAAATTGTTGAAAACTGTAGTATTCTAGATCACATGAGCTATGGTGATGTTGTTCTAGCGGATAAAGATTTCTAAATTAAAGATTTATTGTCTGAAGGGGTACACTTAAATATTTCTCCTTTCCTAAGTACCCCTCAGTGTACAGAGGCACAGGTGTATGAAACAGAAACCATAGCAAAAGCTAGGATACATATTGAGAGGGCGATCCGAAGAATAAAGTTTTTATATATTGCAGCAAATTTCAAATTTTTACATGTCTCAAAAACAGTGAAATTTCAGCTATGTGCTGCTTTAACAAATTTTCAATACTCTCTTATTAAAGAAGTTGAGAAGTCTTACTCATACTTACAAGTACATATGTACTTATAAGTATGAGTACATTATGTACAGTATACTTTATTAGTGATAGTAAGAAACAGAAAAAGTATTAGTTTATTTATTCTTCTGAAAATAAAATCATGATTGTAGATTGCGAAAGATAAATTTTGATCTGCGACATCAATGAAATTTTGTACTTGAGCTAGTTGAAGTGTAAACTTTTAAAGAAATATTTATTTGTTGATTTAATAACCCCAAGCAACATCATATATGTCTGTAGAGGAGTATAAAAAATAAAATAATATTGTTCATACAATTCTCAAATAAATAAAAATTATTAAACTGTGTCATTTTAAAAATGGCTTTATATTTAGCAACAAATATATTTTATGACACGATTCGATTATTTTTGCCGCCTAGATATTACGCAGGAAATAAACAATCACTGTCGATGTAAATGCAGTCGACTTCATTGTTAAAGTCATGACTAATTTTGTCATCAGGAATTCGTTAGTATTGCGGTAAAGAGAAATAATTGGGGTCTGACCAAGCAAAGATCTTTTTCGGTGATATTTTCAGAAACCGGCAGATTTCCGCTTAATTCCATGAGTTTTGGTTAGAAGGTGATTTAATAATTAAAATTTCATTTGGCAGTCTTTGTACAGTGAGTTAGTTAATCACTGGTTTGTTGGATGCTGTAATCCGTCTCAACGGATCTGATAACAGCGTTTCTGATGGCTGAGTGAGGCTCACATGATTTTAAATCGATAAGCCTATAATTGCTCGATAAGGCGAGTTTTGAAGAATGTATATTCTTATCGTCCAGGAAAACCTGAAGCCCAGTTCGATGCTTGACCTCTCCCAAGATTTGTCCAGCTTCCATTTTGTGTCTTTCATGGGTCGAATCCAGATCGTTGAAGTTTGTAAGGGATAGTGTTTTTTGTATCCAATTCCAAGGTAACAAAAACTTTTTTAACAATTTAAAAGGAAATAATTAGCAAGTGAAGAAGGTATTTTTGTTAAACTTTTCTAAATATATGTTTTTTGTTAAAATACCTAGTATGATTTGCTTTCATGTCAAATTAAAAAGTTTATAAATAGATATAGGTTTTATGAATCAGCTAATTATCATATTTTAGTTTTGTTTTAAATAAAGTTAACTTTGATAATTAATTAATAATTAAGAAAGATTTGATATTCATTTCGACATATGACAGTCAGTATATCCTTTTCTGCCATTTGGTATATAATTAAAATTTTATAGTCTGTTTTGTTAAAAGGTTTAATGTAACTATTGTTGATAAACATAGTTTAAATTCTGTTGTGTCAGAAGGTTAAACTCAATGTAAGGTTTGTTCATAAATTTGAATATTTATAAAAAAATTAGTTTATGTGAAATAAAAATAAGTTTTCTCTTTTCACCCGGAATTTAAAATTATTTCTTTTAAGTACCAAGAGGATGGTTAATGGTCTGTTTTTAATGTTACAATTGGTGCCCAAAGTGGCAACTTTTTTTTATTTCTTTTGCTTACAAGTATTCCAACCAACGTAAGACAGATTCCTTAGATGACCACAAGCGTAATACTCATAATCAGGAGGTTTTGTTTAGTTTTCCAATGGCATTCTCATTAAGTAGTTAAAACAAGAACTGTACTAAACTGAACTGAACTTACCCTTTATACCCCTAATTGAACTTTTATTTATCAGTTTATTGAGTCTGTAGTTTCGAAGCATTTTTAATCCCTCTTAGTGGTGGAGGTGTGAACTTTTGAGAGACAGGTTATAGACTTTTGTTTACCAGCTAATTGCTAAGTTAACAGCAGACGTTGAGGTAAGGTGGACGATCTGTGATTTTATCGCGCTAAGGTAAGTGAGTCTTACTATCAGGTGGTGAATGGAACGTAGCAGTGTCCATGCAGAAATTAGTCATTTGGAAAGATTAAAATGAGTCCTGACAAAACCAGTCAAAAAACGAGTAGCAGGGCGCAAGCACATTCATAATCAGATTTGACACCACGCCGGTGATAGCAAAACACAAATAACATTCACCGAAAAAGAAAAAGTTTGACTGTATTTTATAGCCCATGTTCTCCCATGGAAAGTAGGAGTAAATATTGGTACGACTTCGTTTCTTCTTGGCTAATGCCGATTTGTTGAGAACATAGAGCGAGAATATTGTTATGTTTCTTTTGTCTGTTAATTGTGTGTCTTTGTGCGGTCAGATGTAGTAGATGTATGTTAATGGTACTGACACCTGGTACAGTTCCAGCAGCATTCAAATAGAAGGGTTAAGCCTTTTTTATGTGTTGATGTAAGACACATGGCAGTCCCGGTAGCATTCGTTTGTGATCTTGTGTTCATGATATGGTATAAGCGGAGGTAAAAGTACTTGCGGTTGTTTGGCTGAAGAATGGTGAACATTTCTTTGTGATTTGTAAGACGACCATGTTGGATTCAATTATCATGCGTAAAATGATGAGGTCTATTTCCTAACGCTTCTTTCTTATTTCCTTTCCAAACTGTGTCTTTCACCTTATAAGTTGTCATGAGAGAAACAGCTAGGGCAATAAGTTTTGGATTCGTCTGTAAGGTGACCTGTTGAGGTTCTAAGGAAGATAAGCATTAGTTTTCGTCTTTTGTATATTTTTTTTCTTTTTCTTGCCATTTAGTTTGAAATTTTTGCACAACAATTTTTGAGTTGGATTCGATTAGGAGTTAAACTCTTTTACTGTTCAACTTCTACTGTTATATTTTTGGTATGTGTTACATCCAAACTTACGATTTTTTTTTTATTAGTGACAACGGACTGTGATACATGTTTCTGTTTCTTTGGAACATTGTAATGATTCTTCGTTTCTTTGGAGGACTGTCATAACTATTTTGTTTCTTCTAAGGACTGTTACGATTTTTTTGTGTTTTTTTTTGTTGTTAAAAATGTTAGTTTGAGACTGAGCTGTTTGTGTATTGATAATGGCTTGTATGCCAATAACCGTTTCCTTTCTTCTTTTCTAAGATTGTATGTTAACGTTTTGGATTTATGTTCTTCTTTTGTCTTTTTAGGAGTTTCCTGACTTGGAGATTTTCCGCTTTGATCAATCCCGGAGGACAGTCTTACTTATTTATTGGACATCCTGTTTTCTTTTTTTGTGTTAGTTCGATTTTCAACCAGAAGTAGGAAGTTCTAAAATTCATTGTTTGACTGTTATAGTCAATTTTAATATTGTTTAATGCTATTTTATTTATCTACCGAGTAAATAACCATAGAGAAGCTTGCTTAAATTACTTTGTTGTCCATTTGCCTTTGTTGAGCTGGAAGCACCCTTCTTTTTCACCTTTAGAAAATTGAACACTGGTCTGTTCTACCTTTTTTAGTTAGGCTAGATCCATTTTTATAGAAATCTGCCATTGATCGTTGTGCCTAAGAGCCATCGAACTATACCTGGAGTCGATTCATCAAGTTGAGCATTGATTAAATTTGATACATGCTACCTCTTGATACTTGCGCTGTTATAATAGCTAGAAAATTTTACTGTTGTTCCAACCTGAATTCTATTTGCTTTAAACGAAAACTTTCTGAAAAGTGTTTAAAGTTACTTCTTTTTAAAAGATATTCACCCTTTAAATTGTTTAGGAAAAAAACCTGTCTAAGTATCAAGAGCATAAAATAAGAGGTAAATAGCATCATATTTTAAATAGTTTAGGAATCTTATTATATAGTGTTGCCCAGGACATCGGAAACAATGTTGACAATGTTGACATTGTATTTTTTTTATTTCTTTTTCGTAGTTAGTGTCTCCCAGTCTCTTCAATAAAGGAATCCTTATCCACGACTTAGCTCTTTAACTAAAACACGAGTAGCCATTCGCAAACGTTTCAATTTATTTACCCTATCTCCAAGCCCTCCTTTCAACTCCCTATAATCAAATATTAAATTGTTACAACTTTGCTCCAAAATTACTGTTTTAACGTTATAATCAAGGAAAGTATAAAAGAAATCACCGTTTTGGGTATATTTTAATTATTTTAATATTGTTATCACCTAACTATTTTTACAAAAATCCAAATGTCACTTCTACACTCTGCACAGAGGAAGAAATAAAATTAACCAAATTCCTAACAGCAACGTTTCAAATGGACCTACCTCACATAAAATACATATACTGAAAACCAAGTAAAACAAACAATAATGCAAGAAATCATCATAAAAAGCTTCTGCTTTTGACTTAATCTCCGGCAATATTCTTAAGAAAGTCACGAGTAAGTACATAAAACAAGTACCTTTTATATTCAATACAATTCTGCTTTTAAACTAGCACCTTAGCACCTGAAACGAGGCATATTTCTCAATAATCCTCGAAAAAGCCAGAAAATGTATCTTCCTACCGGCCTATAAGTCTTCCATAAATGCTTAGCAAACTCTTTGAGAAGGTGTACGTGAAAAGTCTAAAATTGACGGGATAAAATAATTCCAGATGATTAATTTGGCTTCCGTGACCATCATTGATCTATTTATAGTGTATATATATATATATATATATATATATATATATATATATATATATATATATATATATCAAGTGCATTGACTGGTTAACAAAATAATAAAGATAAACACCAAAAATTATTATTAACCAGCTTTCATTAACATATCCCCGACATTCGATAAGGTTTGGCATACATGACTACAAATAAAATTAAAGAAGCTGTTAGCCTATACTCATTCCAGTTCTTGAAATCTTATCTGGAAAACAGACACTTCCTGGTAAAACAAAGAACCGAGTACACTAAAATATATCCTATATATTCAAGCGTCCCATAAGCCAACGTTCTTCGCTTAACAATATCCCAACAGTATCTCTTGTATACAGCAGATATTCCAACAACAAAAACAACTACATTAGCAACATCTTGAACGTAAATCAAGTAATATGTATTGGCTTACTGTCCACAAATCAAAATTGTCCTTATATATAACTTAATTGGATAACAATGTTTTATTATATAACTACATCCTTAAGCTTATTTGGATCTACGATGTCCAGTTATCGGGCAACGTCAGTGTCTCCAATATAAACATTTTACAGAGATTCCAAAACAAGGTGCTTGGCAGCATGAAGCTTACATGATCCTTGGCAAGATTGCCAAGGATCACGAAAACGACTCAATAACTATATAAACAGGAAAGTGAGTGAAACTTAAACCATTCAAACATGTGTGATAGTGATAAATGTATAAATGTGAGCCTACTAGGCATAACAGTGAAGTGTACAAGATTAATTTATTAGATTATCATGTGAATATCATTGGGAATATCTAGGACACTAACGTAGCAGATTAGTTATACGTAAACGATTATTCAAAAAAATTTTAAAAATAAACTTTTTTTTAATTGTGTTAGTGTTATTTTATTAATAAACTACATGTGAATATTTATTAGATAATGTAAATTATAATTAATTTGGAGCAGCCGCCAATCTCCGATAGGAGAAGGAACTACAAGAAGAAGAAGAATATTAACTGCATTTAAATATTGGTTGCATCTATGTCCGATTGTAAACTATTTCCAGCAACAGTAAATTATTATACATTTGGCAGACAAATAACAAGAGACAAAAGAAACGTGTTTTATACGTACCCTAATTATATACATTGGATATCCCCATAGCAAAACTGAGCTCATAAAAAATATTAAAGGTGCTTTCGAATTGCCAGCTTTGCCAAAAAGTAAACCCCATACTTCATTTAATGGAGGGAACCAACTGGAACGGCGTTTCTTTTCGGTGTGTAAAAGTTCTACTATATCATTGTGTCTATGACTTTGAGCAAGCATTAGGGGTGTCTTATCATTTTTATCTAACGGTTCTAAGTTGATGTTACTCTAAAAATAATAATTAGTAATCAAGAATTAGTCATAACTTATACTTTTTTTGACTTTTTTTACTGACATAAATTTTTTGTGGTGTCTAATGCACTATTTTTTCCATATTTTAAGAAACGTAAGTTATTAAAAAAAAATTTATCGGTTAATAAGATTTTTTTGGTGGAGCTGCAATTTTTCAATATGATTGAGAAAAAACAAATTTCTTTTAAATACTGAGCACTTATTTAATCATACGACTTCAAAGAGTTAAAAAAAGTTAATATTATAGTTAGTTTGTACCATAAAACGAGAAGTGTTGACAGAAGGCAAGAATGTTGATATCCTATGGTTACACACAAATTCAAAATGTGTCTTGACGCCATTCCACTTCTTTAATATGATTATTGTATGCTTGTTGTCTTCCGTCACTGGTTTTGCTTACATAAATCAGACCACTTCAATCTATTCTATTATATATGCTAATGTTCTTTTTTCAGACGCTGTTTGTCTATATATTCTAATTTTTTTTCTGTCGATTCTTGTTAGTTTAAATCTTCAAAAGTAATCCTCCAAGGATCGGGTGAACATTCACATTGGAAGGCTCAGGTTCGTTTTAGTAGTAGATATTGTAAGGCGGACATGGCAGATAAGCTAAAGTTCTCTTAGTGAAGTGTTAGGCAAAACTGGATTTTGAAGATGAGCACCGGATCATCTTCTTCTTGTGATGCCTATCCGTTACGGATGTTGGCTACTAGCATTACAATTCTAACTTTATTGACCACAGCTCGAAATAATCCTGAAGTGGTCAAGGAAAACCATTTTCGTAAGTTCTGGAGCCAAGATATTCTTCTTCTTCTTCCTGGTCCTCTGTTTCCCTTAGACCTTTCCCTGTAATATAAGTTGCAGCAGGTTATATCTATGGTCGTTTCGCATTATATGTCCAAGATATTCTAGCTTGCACTGTTTCACTGTGGATATAATTTCACATGTTTTATCCATCTGACGTAGAACCTCAATGTTTGTTATTCGGTCCATCCAGGAGATCCTCAGTATCCGTCTATAACACCACATCTTAAACGTCTCGAGTTTTCCCATGGATGCCTCGGTTAGTGTCCATGATTTAACCACATAGAGCAGCACTGTAAACACGTAGCATCTCAATAAACGGATTTTTGTTTTTAAGGGTAATTCGTGGCTCCTAAATATCTTGCTCATTCTGACAAACGCTGACCTGGCTTTTTCAATTCTTTGTTTTATCTCAACTGAGTGGTCCCATTGTTCGTTTATGGTGGTTCGTAAATAGTAGTAACGGGTTACTTGGAGTATCTGTTGCTGATCTACCAGGAATTGACTAGGTGGAATATGCTTCTTACTGATGACCATGTACTTTGTTTTCTTGATGTTATAATCAAGCCCGTACTCCTGACCGATTTCTCCACAACTGCGTTACTAGTGTCTGTACACTTTCTAAACTGAAAGAGGATGGTGTCGTCTGCATATCTGATGTTATTCAGGCGCTCACCATTTATGAGAATATCCTCTTCGATATGCTCTAAGGCCTGGCTCATGACGTGTTCCGAGAAGACGTTAAATAATAGGGGAGAGAGTATGCAGCCCTGTCGCACTCCTGTCTTTATTGCAACTTCCTCTGTTTGTTGGTCTTTCACCCGAATGGTTGTAGTATACGTTCTTGATTACTCAAAGGTCTTTGTTATACAGATCAGTTGCCTTTAGTATATTCATGAGCTTATCGTGCCTTATTCTGTCAAAAGCTTTCTGGTAGTCGATAAAGCATACATAAATATCGCAGTTGACGTCTCTGCACTTTTGAAATAATACTTGAACCGCGAACAAGGCTTCTCTTGTACCTACGCATTCCTGAATCCAAACTGCCTTCGTGAGATCTGTGACTCGCATTTCTGACAAATTCTTCTGTGTATTATCTTTAAGAAGGTCTTAAGAATGTGGCTCATTAGACTGATAATACGATGCTCTTCGCATTTTTTTGCATTAGGTTTTTTAAGTATAGCAATAAATGAAGATTTTAACTAGCTCTCTGGGATTTTTCCCGAGTCATAGATTTTATTGAACGTTGTCGTAAGCTATTTTACTCCTTCGTCTCCCATGATTTTAAGAAATTGTGAAAGAAAGTTGTCGGGCCCTGATGCTTTACCTTCTTTGGGTGCTTTAATTGCGGCTTTGATTTTGTCTTGACTGATTGGTGGTCCTGTGTCGTATTCCATAATTAGCTGGTTGTTATCTCTGTCGTCATCGAATGTCTTCTTAACGTATATCCTCCATATATTCTTTGTTTGTTTAATATCTATTACCGGGTAGCCATGACCATCAGTCATATGTCCTGATCTCTTGGGTTTGTACATTCCTGCTGCTTCTTTTATCTTCTTGTAGAGATTAAACGAGTCGTGTCTACTTTCCAATGATTCTATTTCTCTGCATTGATCTTCCAACCGTTTGTTTTTGGTTTCTCTGATAGTTCTTTTTATTTCTTTGTCAATTCGTTTATACTTCCACATGTCTCTGTTTTCAGCTCTTCCTCTATTCTCTATCATATTTAAGATTTTATCAGTAATCCATTCTTTCTTTTTAACCGTTGTTGTCTGGATTGTATAGGATTGTCTGGTTAAATTGTTTTGCCATTTTGTTATCTGGTTTATTAGTTTTGTCTGTATTTTTGAAGTCTTTTTCTATATAGGTTTATATCTGGTGCCTGGTGTCTTCATTTTTAATGGTCCTGTATCGTGTTTTCTTGCTTTTGCTCTCTCTATCTTCTTCAGCTTTAGTCTGATGTTAACTACCAGTGGATTATGGTCCGACCCGATATCAGCACTAGGATATGTTTTGGCTGATGTTGTTGTTGATTGAGTTTCTGAATCTTTTATTCACCATAATGTAGTCAATTTGGTTTCTGATAATGTGATCTGGGGTGCCTTGAGGTGATCTCTAAGTATATAATCTCCTAGCTGGTAGTTTAAAGAAAGTGTTGGTGATTACCAGTTGTTCTTCCACAGCGGAGGTGATCAGGCGATCTCCGCGTTCGTTTCGTTTCCCCAGTCCAAAGGATCTACGGTTTCTCCACATCTACCCTTTCCCACTTTGGCATTTAAGTATCCAATAAGCATTTTTATTTCGATTTTGTGAAGTTTTTTCAGAACACTCATTAGTTCCGAATAGAAAGTTTCGATCTCTTCGTCTGATTTGTCTGCAGTAGGTGCATACACCTGGATTATGTTGGTCTTAACAGAGAAACTGAATAAAGAGTATTTAACTGAATAAGTGATGTAGAGATGTTCTTATTCATTATAATACCAACTCCGTTAATATGTAGGTCTTCGCTATTTCTGGAGTAATAAATCTAGTGGTTATGTATTGTGCACTGTCAAGATCCAGTCCAGCGCATTTTACTTACACCCATTATATCGATAGCAAGTCTATCCATTTCCTTAATGGCATTGTATGTCTTGCCCTCCTCGTACATTGTTCTCACATTCCACGTAGCGATCGTAATTGTTGATCTGTTTGAGTTTAAAAAAAAAAGGTTTCTCTGGTTGACGACCTGGGGAGCCCTGTTATCCTTGTTATATCTCCCCCTGCCGGACCTTGGTATCCGAGAACCATGTTTAGTAAACTGTGACGTATTAATACTGATATTTGCCATGCTAAGAGACTAGGGATGTTTAATGAGGTAGTTTCCCCTTGCTTTCCTCATTACAGTGTCTTCTTCTTACGGTGCCTTATCCTTAAGGACGTTGGCCATTACATTTGCCCATTTAATCTTATTTGAAGCAGCCCTGAATAGTTCTATGGAGGTCATGTTTGTCCATTGCCGTAGGTTTTTAAGCCAGGAGTTGCGTCTTCTTCCTGGTCCTCTTTTGCTATTGACTTTGCCTTCGATTATAAGTTGGAGCAGTTCATACTTCTGATTTCTTATGATGGGACCAAAATATTGTGTTTTCCGTTCTTTTATTATAAGCATAAGCTCTCTTTCCTTATTCATCCTCCGCAAGACTTCCGCATTTGTCGTATGGCTCATGTAGGATATTCTGAGCATTTTACGATAACACCAGATTTCGAATGCTTGGATTCTTTTTTGTGTTGCTTCTGTCATTGTCCAGGCTTCAACACCATAGAGCAAGGTGAAGAAAACATAGCACTTAATTACAGTGTAGGAACCATTAAAACTGCTTCAGTCATGTCTCCTAGTGTCCAATGATGAGCCGGTCCAGGATCCATTCCTATATGCCACAACTTAATACTGAAAACGCTGCTTCCGTTTCCAGGAAAGGGGAACTAGGCTATGCTTAGCATTTTTTAAGGTATGCTTTTCTCAGGCATACCCACTACACCCTCCAGTATCGGCGCTGCTTGGTCGGGGATTGCTTATTCAGTATATTCGCAACTAACCTTCATATCTGAAGGCCATCCACTATCCGCCACCTGTGACCCCGCTGGTAGCCTGCAGCTTAGCCTTAGCCTCACCAAATCATA
Organism: Diabrotica balteata; assembly: GCA_918026665.1. Classification (NCBI taxonomy): domain Eukaryota; kingdom Metazoa; phylum Arthropoda; class Insecta; order Coleoptera; family Chrysomelidae; genus Diabrotica; species Diabrotica balteata. The sequence continues at coordinate 80,943,985 of OU898281.1, read as the reverse complement.
CTGCTTAACAACTACCTCAAAATACGGATAGCTCTCTCACCATTTCGTTACAGAAGAGAAGATCTTCATCTTCGGTCGTGGTAGATTAGGATCCGGAATTAGCCGCCGAATCTTACTACCGGGCATCTCCCGTAGACACTCTATCAATAAGTCGGTCATTGACCAAACAAGTACTCTACGATGTAGAATCTTATCTTAATTAACCGGCCAACTGAACGAAAACCATAAAAAAAATTAGCAAACTTCATCAGCCTTCTCCCGATATTGCGTCCTCTGCAAGCAGTAGTCATTAATTTCCGAGATTACTGTGGAATAAAAATGGATCAAGAATAAATAAATCAAACAGACAAATGAGAGAAACATCGCAACGTTATTCATAAACACCAGGAAACAATTGAAGTGGATCGCATTTCAGGTCATAGTACCAGAGATAAAGATAAATATTGAAAAGCAATAAGCGAATTTCAGTGATACAGAAAGGAAAACGTTTAACTACCTGATAAAATGAAGTCGCGACCTAAACGAAGTTTTACAGCAGGACCGTAATTCCATCCGAAATACACAAAAACAAGAAGGGGTTCAACTGAAAGACAAAGGGTAAGCTCCCAGAAGTAGAATCCGGTGAAACAATTACCGGAAAAAAAACCACCCTACAGACAGGTGGTAAATACCACAAAAATAGAAATACTTCCTCCAAATTATACAAATACTCTTTCGGGAAATACTTAGTAGCCATAAAAGAAAATAAAGCTGCAGTTGGGTGCTTAAAAAGTATAATGTACAGATTCTGATTACATCAAAGATAATTTACATACTTAGCACTGAAATAGGGACAGGTATACGGAATATTACACTAATGAGTTGACTTCTTCTTCTTAGGATGCCTGTCCATTCCGAACGTTGGCGATCATTCTGGCTATGATAATTTTGTTGGTTGCTATATGAAATAGCTGTGTTGAGGTATTTCTATACCATGCTCTCAGGTTAGCAAGCCAGGATATTCTTCTTCGTCCTAAGCTCTTTTTCCTTTAATTTTACCCTGCAAAATGCATTGGAGTAGCTCGTATTTGCCTTGATTTCTCATTGTATGTCCCAAGTACTCCAGCTTACGGCTCTTCACAATGTTGACCAAATCCGTTGTTGTGTTCATCCTCCGCAGTACTTCTTCATTGGTGACTTTGTCTGTCCATGGTATCTTCAGGATTCTTCTGTATAACTATAGCTCAAAAGCCTGAAGTTTTGATAGAGTTTCCGCCTTCAATGTCCACGTTTCTACTCCATACAGAAGCACTGAGTACACGTAACATTTAAGGAGCTGACTTACTACGAACTTAATACAGAACAAGCACGTATCTAATGACTTATCGATATCAGATCGCAGAGAACTGCATTTCTAAGTTGAGATACAGCATAAATAATTTAAATCCTATCATTTGCCGAAATATACTAAATGGTATCCTCTTTTCCGTCCTCAAAGATGTCTCTGGTGATTTGTTTTAACTCATGCATAGATCGTTTGCATATTCCTGTAATTTGGTCGATGCATCTTGTTGGTGATCTTCCTCTTGTTGCGTTAATTATAAGATTGAAATTGCAAAAAAAAAACTCGAGACAGTCTGACTCTGGTTGAATCATATGCCAATAAAAATCTTCACAAAAAAATGGAATGGAAATCAAATATAATCGATAGTCTTCAGTTCTACAAGTCTTCTGAGGAGGATGGTATCTTTGTAGCCCAGCTACAGTAGGTGATGGATATCCTAGTTCTTCTTCTTTATGTAACGTCTTCTACTGAAGCTTGGTGACCATCAAACGGTAGGTTCCTTTGTTTTATGCTGTACGTATTATGTTTGCAGCTTCTGGTATTTGAAACCATTCTCTTAAGTTTATCCGCCAACATTTTTTCTTTTTTCCCAAACCTTTTCAAGTTTTAATCTTACGTTCCGGTATATGATGTAGTAGAATTAACTTATTATTACCGAACACATGGCCAAAATATGACGCTTTCTTTATTTTAACGGTTGTTAATTAATTAGATCTTTTTACCTAATCGTCGCAATACCTGTGTGTTGGTCACTCTGTCTTTTTAAGGTATTCTCAGTATAAGTCACTATAGCCACATTTTTAAAGCCTTCAGGTTTTCTAGTTGTACACCTAGCAAACAGATCTAAGCTGAAATTCATCTAAGGTTATATTTCAAAAGAATTTGTGTGTTTCAAAGGGGCTTTAAGAAATTGTCATGTTTAAATTTATTAAATTCTGGTACTGAAAACGATGAAGGTGTTGTAGATGCCATATTATTAAAAATTTCAGAGTTTTCATTTACCCCCTGCGATGGGGGTTTTAGGGGAAAGCTCGGCAGAATTCAACTTGTTTTTTAGAGGTAAAGTGGGATTTTCGTCTCTGCCGACTGGAGTAACAGATGTTTAAAAAAATCGTTTTTATACATTTTTGTCAAAATTTTCCACTTTTTTATTTGTTACAGTTATATACTCGAGTATGACTATTTTCTATTTTGACCAGTACCATAGTATCAGTACCTGGTAATTAGTTCAACTGCAAAGTTTGTGTTTTGAGGAAGTTTGTGTTTTGAGTTTGAGTTTTTAGAAAATGGATACTTCACGAGGTAAATCTTATTAAATTTCTTGTAAAGTTAGTCATCGAAAAAAATAAACCTGGTTATATCGTTTTCTAAGGATTAATTTACAAGATAGATTGTATAGTTTTATTTAAATTTTACTTTCTGTAAAGCTATCAGTCATTAAAATAAAATTGTTCACAGATGTGTACATTAGGTTTAAATGCCATATTTGAAAATGTTTTCTGAAATTTCATTCGAAGTAAATCTACCTTATCTTTTAATATTTAGACGTTGTAAAACGTTTTCGTTATTTCACTTTTTATGGAATAAACACTATTGAGCGAAATCTGTTTCTTTTTTATTACCTTTAATACAATTACGAGTAAAATGTACACATGATAGTGTTGTATAAACTCAACGGTCACATATGTTTACATATTTTTTTATATTTAAGAAAAAAAAACTTGGTAAAAATTATTTCGATAACATATTTGGAAGTCACTTAGATCAGAAATTAATAAAATAACTCGCTGATTAATTTTGCATAAGCGCGGGTCTGACGACGATATATATATATATATATATATATATATATATATATATATATATATATATAGTACACCAAATAAAATTTCACTGAACAAAACTGATTCCGTTTAAAACATGGCTGATCAAGCAGAGTGAGCATTCTGATTGTGTTATTATTTTGTTGCCATATCAATATAAATCCCTTTCACAGACATGTCCTGTCTAAGTATATTTCAATACCTTTTCTTTGCTCTTTATATTTTACTTCCTCCAAGAACTTGTTACTAAGCAATTATTCTTCGTAGATTGTACTTATTATTTCGATGATAAACGCGTTTTAATTATCTTAACCAATATCTTCTCATTTTGGCACAAAATAGCTCTACACGTAGACTTCCCTTAATATATTCATTATTATTTTTATCCTTTTTGTTACCTTACTCTCATTTTTACGTATATTTGTTTTAACTGTTTATCAGTCAGTTTCTACCCTGTGTAACGCTAAATGGGCTAGCACATTTTTTTTTATTGGGTTAATGCCTCGACAACTATGATCATTGGCATGGTACAGTCAGGTACCTAATGTAGTGTGTGTGTGAGTGTGTGTGGGTGGTGTGTGTGTGTGTGTGTGTGTGTGTGTGTGTGTGTGTGTAGAGTAATTGTCTTGATACTTAGCAAAGTCGACGTCATTGTCTTTGCTAAGAGACGCTAATTGTATCAGAACGTCTGCGGTCCCTTTGGTGAGTACCGATTGCACAAGGATAGAAATTATTTTCATTTATTAATTTTTAATAAGCGAAAATTTCCACCCAGATGAGATTCGAACTCACGACCTTTAGATTTAAAGGTAGGCGCTCTTACCACTGAGCCACAGAGGGGGTGAGTTAGCACATATTGATGGTCAGACAATCTTAGTATCTCCTGACCTCGACACACAGAAACATGACTCAAAATTTACCAACAAGACAATTGGCAATAGTGGACGAGGAAAAATATGGAAACTGTGTAAGAGTGCGATGGTAGGACGTAACCCTAAGTTACAGGTTGTTTGCACTCAGTACGTGAGTGTCTCTTACAGAATGAATCGAAAGTTCAAGAATTATCCTGATTGGATTTGCTATATTTGTGATAAAGTTACAATATTGGATCAGATAAAAAACCCTCTTTTTACGTAAAAGTATCTTGCATATGGTATGGTGTTAAGATTGGTGATCAAAATACAAATTTTGCACCTCATATCCGTTGCATATCATGTGTTAAAAGTCTGCGACGCTGTAGCAACAGGAAGCAAGCATATTTGGATTTTGATGTACCTATGATTTAAAGGCAAGGACGACTTACTGTTATTTATGTATAGCAAAACTTAGAAGGTAAGTTACATTTAAAAATACGATTAAATTTCCGTATTCTGGAAGCTTAATTGCGAATTACAAGCTTTTTTTGGAAAGTACCATGTATATTAAATAACTTTTAGACAGTTTTACATATGTCTATAATCGGAATAAGAATTGCAGCTAGTGTCCATGATATTGGGTCTATAGGGTGGCTACAGCAAGTATACTTATTTACAGTGTTTGTGGAATAGTAGAGCAAACGGACAGCATTACGTGAAACGCGCCTGAAAAGTAATACCGCACCTCACACCTGATTCACACAACGTTCTCCCAAAAGCTCTGGTGAATCAATCCTAAGAAAATTCTACTACTGCCTCTCCATTTAAAACTAGGCCACAATTCACAAAAATAGTAGAGCTTTTTCTTTTCTGAGAGAAAAATTCCCTATTAAAAATCCCCAGGCTGGAAAAGGCTGACATTTTTAATAGCCTTAAGATTAGGGAGCTTATGCAAAACTCTAAGTTTGATGAAAACATGCAGACGAAACAGAGAAATGCTTGGGTTTTATTGAAGTCTGTTATTAAAAACTTTCTGGTAACTATAGGAGCCAGGAATATGAGTCTACTGTAAAGAAATTTAATCAGTACTTCATCACGTATGTCTATAAGGATGCACTTTTTCATCTCAAATTTGGAATACTTATAGTGAAGACCAATGGAAATGCTTTCATCGGTATATTGAAGTAATAGAAGATAGACACTAGAGCCACTGGGATCTGATTTTGCTTGCAGACTCTGGTGTCTTACAAGGACCGTTACAAATGAAAAACACGCCAGAAAGTTTCAAAACGGCAATTTATTAACCAATAGGTCTTGTAAAAAGGTACTTTTGTAACGAATAGCTAAGTTGTGTATATTATTTAAAATGTAAATCTATTTTCCACAAAATCCAAAATAATAATTCTTGTGCTGTCATTTATTTTGACAATTTGACTTTCCGAAAATTTGAATAGTAAATAAACCTGATATGATTGAGGAAATAAGTTGCATTTTTGAATTCAACATGCATGATATATAAAAGATCATTTATAACAGTACCGACCTCAAATAAGACGCATGCCAGTGTAATCTCTGTCGCAGTTGCAGACGAAACATCAGGAATAAATAATTTCGAAGCACGGTCTATAAACCTCCATTTACAAGCCTTTTTAAATTATTAAAATATAATAATTATAAGAATAGTAACAATATAATAATATTTAAACAATGATAATACTTACTTTTTCGCAAAGTAATTTTACGCATGTTAAATTTCCTGATAAACATGCTAAATGTAAAGGTGTTGATCCAAAGTGATCTGGCTTTTGAAGATTACTACCAGAATACATTAATAATCTTATTAAGTCGGCATGTCCTTTATAAGCTGCCCAGTGGAGAGCAGTGTCACCATTAATATCCATTAAATCGTTTGAAGCTCCCATACCTAACAAAAAGGCAGCCGTTGCCGTTCTTCCAAACATGCAAGCTGTCATTAATGGCGTTAGTCCTTTAAAATCTGCGGCATTTACAGCTACACCTGCCTGTAATAAAACTTGTACTGCTGCTGTATGACCTGTAATATTTTTAATTAAAAATATTTATAGCTTAAGTTTACAAATATTATCTCTGAATATTTATCTCAAATATTTATACAAAATTAAACCACATTTGATTGTATTAAAAATTAAATTTTTGTTTTTGACGTTCCGATTTCCAATCCGGAAATAGTTTTCAAAAATTATTTTTGAATTTGGCTATCTGTTACCAAAATAAACTTAAACATAAAAAAGACACAGTACAATAAATACTCTTAAATACTCTCTAAAATATTTTAGCAATCTTGTATTAATTATTATTTTTATACACAGAACAATGTATTAGTACTTAGTCTTTGGTATGAAACTGTAAAAAACAATTTAGTTTCCGTTTACCTACTACATAAAAATATCTTAAATTTTACACAAAATGCAGTTGTAGTATTTTTACAATTGACCTTTCTGCATCTTTTTGTTTATCAGCGTAGTCCACTAAATGTTCAGCCTTATGAAGACGTTTAACTTCGGCAGGTATGGGTTAAATTTCGACTCTTTGTTTTTATTTTTTCACTTTAGGTCTTTGTAGTCGCTACAGGTGTCAGAATTGAAAGACTGAGTGTTGTCCAAAATCATTTGTTCTCACATTTCTAATTTTAATATTCTCAATTAAGAAATGTTTTTGGCTCGTACATGTTTTTCTTTTGTAATGCTCTGTATTGACACCAAAAGTTCTTCATCTTCTTCACGTGCCATCTCCTCTAAGAAGGTTGGCAACCATCATGGCAATTCGCACCTTCGACGCCGCTGTTCTAAAGAGGCTCTGAACTGCTAAATCTAGCATGTGGCTGATGAAACAAATTATCCACTTTTTTGTACGTGCTCATTCCAGACAGACTACCAACATTCTGTCAACAAGGTCAACTCCAACCATGAACTGATTGTAGTTCTTGATCACCTCCGATCTTTTTTACCATTTCGTATTACTTTTACGTTTTGACCATCTTCTGCATTTATCTGGGTTGTTAGTAGCATGGTAGCTTGACAGAATCGTAACAGATTTGTTGTCTAACCAGCGAGTTGTGGCAATGCTTCCATCACCTCAAACATTCGTTTCAGATGTACCTCTTAGATTTTTTATGAACTATTTTTCTGGAGAAAAGATACAATGTCGAGGGACTCTCTTGTTTACAATCGTACATGTTGAGTGAAAACCATTTTCTAGTAATATATCAGCAAGTTTTATTGACGTAAAATAGCAATCAAAGTAAATGTGATGACCAGGAACAAGACTTTCACACAAACTACGAATTGCTGATTCACCCAAGGTATATTTTTATGCTGTAAGCTCTGAGAATGTTAAATCACTGTACAGAAATCTTAATACTAACAGTACTAGGTTTTCCTGGGCAGTATTGATGAATTTCGCAATTACCAGTGAAAGTTATTATCATTTCATCTATACTTATATCATCAGATCTTATTTGAGTATGAAAACCATTTAGTATACTGTTTAAGAGAAGTAAGACTTTTCAAATTTTGTTTACTCTTTGTTGATCATTGATTTCATTATTAAAAACAACCTTAAGAGATGTTCCGATTATAAAAAATTGGGTTTCGTAATAGCATTTTGACGATTGGCACTTTCTCGGCCAATACATTCTAATTTTCTGGCGTTCAATAGCATTCATAACGAATAGGACACCAATAAATGATTTTATCTCTTTACTTGTCAATTTCAGCTCTGCTCCTTTTCTTTCAAGGTTTCTATTTGTTGCTACAGTTATCGTTTCCAATATACGTTTATCAATATATTGCTTAAAATTTTTTTCAGGAGTCCATATCTGACAATCCACATCTATAGACCTTGGCTGGTAAAGGGATCTTTCTAGGGGAGAGAAATTACCGGTCCATGGATCAGTTAAAACTGTTAGTGGTACTGGAGTACCATTACGTCTACCTCCATTACGTTTTACTCTTGTTCTGGCACCACGACTACAAACTACTCTGATAGATCTACGAGATGTACACGATACTTGTGTTAGTGACGATGAGAGTGATAATACTGACTCGGAGAGAATCTCTGAGATTTCTTCTGAGATATTCGAGTTATATGAAGAATTTATGTAGTCAGAACTATTGTTATCTGATTTTGGCAGTACAAATAATGGGGTCTTCTTCATCGGAAATGTTTAGATCCGATTCGTAAAGAAACTCTTCAAATTCTTGTTGAGTTAGTGCTGTAACAAATAAAACATTTGTTACGTTGCGTTGTTTAAAATCATACAAAATTGTTAATGTACATTGAAACCATAGATAAATAATATAATAATAGAAATAGATAGGCAACTCAATGTATAAATGTCGTTCATTAGGACCCCTTGCGGCTGGGGTCATTACTAATCATCTTTTACCGGGAAAGTCACCCCTTACATACATATCCTTTAGCGCCTCTTGTGGGCTATTTCGTTACTAATTAAAATTTACTGGAAAATATCTTATTACTTTCCGATGAAATAATCTCACATATATTATTAAAAAATAAAAGGATATATAAAAAATGCACATTTTTTTCTGGATATACGTATATTTATTCGTTGTTTAAGATAAAACAGTTATAACCCAGACAGCACAAGTACGTCCCATGGACGTCCGAAGGATGTACGTCATTAAATATCCGGACATCCCACGGACAGCTGTTTACATAATTTGGACGTCCCCGGGACGTCCAATAAGACCTAAATGTTACCAAAAAGTACGTCCCAGGGATGTTCATGAGGGCGTACATAGTACATATACAAAACTTAATACGGGCTTATATAGGACCTAAGAAGGATGTATTGGGGACATCCATTGTACGTCCACATGGACTAATACAGGACCTAAACAGAGAACTACAGCATCGAAATCCGTGTACCGTTTTTGTATACGCATGCCTGAACCTGGTTAATTTACTGTCAAAAACACGTGCTTATTCTTCAACTCTGGTTGTTTTACGATAGTCCATAGGCGCCTGTGGTAAACACTCGACTATACAAGTGCATTTGACCATTTATTATATTAATTTACTTAATAGTTAAAAGTTTATAGTTATAGTATGGGGCACATCATGAGAGGTGAAAAATATGAACTACTAAGGAATATAATGCAGGGTAAAATCAAAGGTAGAAAAAGCGTAGTGTCGTTGATTTCGCTCGAAATCAATGTGATTAAACAAAAAAGACTTCAAGTGAAGATTTATTTTTACTATTTTCAATTTACACTATTAAAAACAAGTTAAAACAACTGAGTCCGTTAACAAAACGTTTATATATTTTATCTTGCACCGATGATTATATTGCAATGCTTTTCGTTCCACCCACTTCCCCAAACTGCTCACGCGGCGTTGCCACTTACTTCCAAAAGTCGCAGAAGTCGGAACACGTAGGAAGACGTAAAATCTGGTGTAATCTGGTGGTGGCTACGCAATCTCCATGAATGGTTTGGATGCAGTTCAATTGAACTATTCAGGCGAGTAACCAATAAAATTATAAATGAAATGAGGTTGAATGCTCGAATAAATGAACTTTGAAAATAAGGCTATTATCGAGCACAAAATAATTAAATCAAGCCCAAGTACTTTCGCTTATAATAGCATCTTCAGGGCATTTCGTCAAAATAAGATCTATCCAGCAAGCGTAGGAAGTTGAAACATTAAAACTAACATAAATTATACAAAACACTACACTAAAACGAGGACAAACAGTTTAAAATTGCTTCTACGCTACATTCTCTGTCAGTTTCTTCAGAAACTGACAGAGAATGTAGCCTTATTTTCAAAGTTAAGGCTGTTTTTATCGGTGCACCAAAATTTTTTCTCTGTTATTTACCGACGAAATGTCTCGAAATTTGGACATGTTATACGAAATTATGTTGCCTTTAAACTGATGGTTTTACTTTTTTTATTTTTTTGAATTTTCTGTTGAAAAATTGGATTATACTGTTTAACGTTCTATTATAACCAAACTTTTCACGCCCATCAGTTGAAAGAGTTTTTTTTTCTGTAATCGTTGATTCTTTTTTCACCTTTCTGTGTCCAGTAATAATCGAGAAAAGCGTATTCAAACTTTGAAGAAAATTGCTAAAAAAATACTGAAATCTAATAGTGAAACGTGTTCCTCATCATTGTCGCTGAGCTTGATCGTTATCGCATTAGTGACGTCAAATCACATGAGCGTACGGTACGGTCTTATTTTTATTTCTCTATGGGTACGGTCAGTTAGTTCGCTTGAATTAGAATCCCTTTTAGTTCTTTCATTCTTGTATTTTCTTTATCAACTTGCTTAGTTTTTACAGTTTACAGTATTCTTATTTATTTTGAAAACATTGAAATTATTTAGTTTACGTGTATGTTAAGTAATATATTATTAGTTTAGTGGTATAAGTTAAAAGTTCTTTAGTTTACGCGTATTTTTAAGTATTACATTAGGTTAGTGATATAAGTTATAAGAGACAAGATAAAAAATGAGTCCCAGTAAACGTCCTATGTCAAGGAAAAGGAGAGCAATTGCACTGCTTTAGTATTTATTATTTATATTACAACCGTTTTTAAAAGCTTTTATTTAACTTATATATTATATATATATATATATATATATATATATATATATAGCAAAAAATACGACCGTTGATTAAATTTAAAAAATATTCAATAGTTGAATAGCAGAGGTTGTATCGGTCAATAATAGGCAAATGAAAGTCGTCAACTACTTCATTGATTTAATCGAATACGTTTCGCTTTTTTAGTTTTCAAAAGCATCATCAGTTCACTACAAATAAAAATAAAACGATGTAAAAAATAAGTAAATAACCAAAAGGGTTCATACTTACAAAAACAATTTGTAGGTTTTGTAAAAGATGTTAAACACACTCTACGATAACTTAACATTAAAAAATTTAAAAACTAAACGATAGAATCGAAACAAAAAAACACACAGGAAAAATGTGTCACGTTTAAGAATTTGACACATTTGAAATGTGTCAAATTCTTAAACATCCATCATCCCTAAATAAAAGAACCGACATCGACAACTTGAGCCAGATATATCACTCTCTCATCATACACAACAAATATAATTAAATAAAAAACACTTACAAGATAGTAACTTCATTCCCCTTCTTCTTTCCCTATTTTCAAAATATTTTTTTTTGTAGAATAAAATATTCCTTTTTGAAAAATAGGGCTGTCCCCGTTCTGCTTACTAACTTTTTTAATAATTGTACCTCACTGCTTTCCGAAGAAACGTATGGACGACACATGCCACATGTGCAAATGTGACAGCCTAAAACCGATAGAAAACATTCCAAGAGATTATTGTGTTGGGTCTTCGAAAGAGCTTACACCCACATTGAGATGAAGCCATCGGTAAAAATTAAATAAACAATAGTGCTGTTTCAGTTTTTTCCTGTGTGTTTTTTGTTTCGATTCTATCGTTTAGTTTTTAAATTTTTTAATGTTAAGTTATCGTAGAGTGTGTTTAACATCTTTTACAAAACCTACAAATTGTTTTTGTAAGTATGAACCCTTTTGGTTATTTACTTATTTTTTACATCGTTTTATTTTTATTTGTAGTGAACTGATGATGCTTTTGAAAACTAAAAAAGCGAAACGTATTCGATTAAATCAATGAAGTAGTTGACGACTTTCATTTGCCTATTATTGACCGATACAACCTCTGCTATTCAACTATTGAATATTTTTTAAATATATATATATATATATATATATATATATATATATATATATATGTATATGTATATATATATATATATATATATATATATATATATATATATATCTATTCAAGGTTTGAATAATCATTCTCCATTTTCATGGAACTTTTCTAATATGGAGATTATCAAAGAAAAAATGGACGGATTGATAAGTACATTGACTTTTAAATGTCAAATGTGGAATATTGAAAAGAAGATAGCAACATAGGATTCTGGTAACAATTCACTGAACTTGAATGGTTCTGGTTATTCAGACATACAGCAGCAGCACGCTGCATTAAATATACCTGTGATTTCCTACAGGCAGTATGCAGAACATACGGAAACAGTTGCAGATATCATCGGCCAAACACTTTGTGATTCCTTAGAAGAGGCTGGACGGGAGGAATTAGCTTTAGCCAAAGAAATTGGTGAAGTAGATTCCGACGGAAATGGGTTAATAACCGTTATAGCTGATGGTGCTTGGTCAAAAAGATCGTATAAAGTAAACTACGATGCTTCTTCAGGTGTAGTACCTGACGTTGTAAAATTTATTAAATTAGTACGCCTTTGATTGATAGGACATGTAATTAGGCGAGATGAAGATGAAACGATCAGAAAAAATTTCGACCGAAGAGGACCAGTGGGAAGACGATCCAGAGGAAGACCAAAACTTAGGTATCAAGATAACATAGAGGATGATCTAAACTCCATCGGAGTTAAAGCATGGAGAAAGTTGCCAGAGGCAGGGGCGAATGGAAAGATTGTTCTGAAGAAGCCTTTGGCTCATGACGAGCTGAAATGCCACTGATATGATGAAATAACTATCCACGATTTGTGTTTTATTCATCAATTGGATACTTTTCTTATGTAACTACAACCTATAAATATATTAAAATAATGTATATTCCATTCAGAGAACTTTTTCCTCGCAGTGCGTCGCCTCGAAATACTTGCCAGATATTTACTATTTACTATTATATATACTAAATACATTTACTATTATGATGGTTTCGCAGGTACCAATTTTTTATAGATAAATAAAAATATTTTTAATTTTTACTACGCTAATATCAGTTTTCTCTAACAAATATTAACAAAATATTAATTATATATTAATATTAATATTAATATTAATATAACAAAATTTAAATTTATTATAAATAAACACCATGGTGTTTTTTGCAGTCACGTTTCACAAATTTTTATTTAATACTATGTTTAGCTAAGACATATAAATTAAAAATGTGATTAATTCTTTTTAAAACATTATCTACGATAATTAATCTAAAAAAAAGTATTCCGACAAAAACTAATTTGAATGGAGAATAATGCATTTATTTTAAACAACCCGTGGGCCGGCGCCACTGAATAAACATCCAAACTATTAGGAAGTCACGTAGGGTCTGACATGTAGAAAAGTAAGTGATACGCCCACTTCAAATCGCAGTATGCTATAACTGCGAAAACAGCCTTAATAAAATTATAATTGCCAGAATGATCCAATCTCCAATAAGAGTGGAACTTAAAGAAGAAATTATACTTTATAGTTATAGTTAAAAGTTTAATTTATAAGTATTTAAAATGTCTTCTGGTTATTGTTGTGCGTTTCGGGGATGTTCATCTGTGACAGGAAAAGGAATAAGTTTATTTAGATTTCCTAGGAATAATAACAGGTAATTACTATTGCTTTGTAATTATTATTAGTTATTACATAATAGTATTAGTTTGACTTTCGAACAGTAAGCCGACGCGGACGTGTCCGTTCGAGCTCTCGTTAAGTGGAGCAATAAAAAAATAAACTTTGGTCTACCAAGAGATAAGTCAGGCTCAGGTCAAAAAATCAACAGATGTTGGCCTGGTGTGAGAGTGGCAGTTTGGCTTTACTTTTAGCGATACGGTTACGCGTCCTCTCTCTTGCCTTGTCTAAGGTTAGAACTTATCATCGAGCAATAAGACAAAAGAGGGAATCTAATCCTTATGAAAAGGAGACCAAAAAGTGGCCTCTGATGGCGGACACATCCGGAAATGCGAATGCGCCAAATTTAAATTTTCCTACACTTATCAACAGTAGCTATATAATATTTTTCAGAATGTGTCTTAGACGAGAAAGTTTTAATTAATTATTAATGATAAGAGTCTAAAATGCGACACAATTGTTAAAAAACTTCAATATAAATAAGATTTCATGTGACAATTGGGACAAACAATAACATAACCCAACTAAATTTGATGTCAAACAAGGAGAGAGACTCTCTTTCCTTGTTTAATGTGGCCTCTAAAGATCGCACTTCCTGTCTAACAATATGTTTGCCCCCACTACCTTTACATTCCCTCTATTGTCTTTTTGCTCGATGGAACTTATACACAGGTCTCCAACACTAAGAAAGTAATGTAGTTTTCTTTGGTATTAGTTGATAAGTTTAGAATAAATTAAGTAAGATGGCGTCACTAGAAATGTTTGACTTTTATGTTGTATATGACACTAGGCTCCTGGAGGCTAGATTAAAATTATAGCGTTAAATTTTTAAGTCTATAGTCGGACAGTTTTCAATTAAAGGTGACAAATTTACAAATTGAACTAAACGGTAGCGGCAACCGTGTAAAATGTCAGTAGTAAATTCTTACAGGAGTCATTTTTATTGTGTATGCTTCGCCCATGTAAATAAGCGAAAAAGTAATATAGTCTTCATAACATTTTCCCCCGTAACAATATAAATTGGTGCGATTCACGAGTTTGTAGTGAGACAATTTTATTGAATAGTTTAAAACATCCGCAAATTTATCAATGTTTTGCTGGTCTATATATATTTACGTTCTTAGAAATAATGGTAATGAGTGAAATATGATATTTTAGTTTATGTTTATTCGTTCCAAATTCTTATATACATAGGCGTAGTGTGTTCTATTTCTTGGGAATATATTTATTAAATAGACTTTATTATTAACTTTAAAATGGTTTTGAGGTAAGAAAAGTAAATTTGCGGCAAGTTTATTCTTTATATAGTATTAACCCGTCAGAAAACAAAAACGGCCTAACGGCCGATCAGTAAACAAAAAGAAATTTGACAATTAATTTATTAGATTTGATTAAAAACACATAAATTAAGGTTTTTTTCTAAGTTTCAAGGAAAACAGAGAAGGATGAATGAATAATGAAGGAACATATTGCATCTTAAATGTAAATTAAATTGTAAGGTGAAAATTTTCGAAACATTCAGGGTGTAGAAGCATTCTACAACTTTTACATAAATAAATATTAGTACTTTTGTATATCCTACATTCTTGCACTATCGTCTCTTTTTCTAATGTGGCCAATATTGTCGAATCTGGTTTTATCTGTTAAAACAAATTTAGATTGACTATTATAAATTATAAATATAAATCTGTGTCGGCTCATGCTTTCTCTTATAATGTGCAATTCTTTATCCTCATCCTTTGACCAATGTATATCAACTTGAAGCAAAGTATGAACCAGATAATATATAAATCTATGTTATTCATTTCAAAATCGTGACGGTTATTCTGCGATCAATTAATATTTGTAAAATACAGAATGCTCTCAATTACGTTTTTATCAAAAAAGAGTGAAAAAACTTCAATATATGACTTGCCTCCATGGTTGGCTTTTATATTGTCTAAATATTCATCAGACTGATGTTGAATTACATTGAACGTCTTGAACTTAAGACAAATTTGGATTTACTATTTTTGACTGGTTTATAACCGAACATAATCAGTCCGGTAAGCAGACTGGTTTACAACCATAACCGGAAATAAACAAATGCACTACTATATACACGCATTCACATGATAATAGTTTAGCCAAATTCATTTTAATTTATATGAACAATATATTTTTATATTTATATAAACAAATAAACACAAGTAAACTTTCAAATTAAGTTAAAAAAAAACAAATATAAAGTTTACAGCACACAGCAATTCTATAAATAGAGAATGATGTGTAATGACAAGATCGTATGTTAAAATTTCAGATTGTTTAGTCTAATGAAAAAAAGGTATTTTCCAAAGTTTTCTGTTTTTTGAAGTTCTGTATTAGGTACTCTCTAATAATAATACAATTTTACTTTAATTTGTTAGACAACTAGAAGATACCTGTCAACAGACACATGATAATTTAATAATTATATCGGTCTTAAATTTAATTTTCATGTAATTACTTATGTATTTATATAAATAGTTAAATCAATTCAATTCAAGTTAAAACAAAACAAATAAAACGTTCATAGCAGACAGCAATTCTATAAATAGAGAATGTAGTGCAACGACTAGATCGTATGTTTAAATTTCAGATTGTTTAGTCTAATAAAAAAATAAGTATTTTGCAAAGATTTCTGATTTTTGAAGTACTGTATTAGGTACTCTATAAAAACAATAAAATTTTACTTTATTTTGTTAAACAACTATTCGCTCCCTGCGTGACTTACCTATTGCTTTCATCTGCGGGTTTTCACAGGTAAATTGACAATTATTAATAATTAGTTTTAAATTATATTTTTTCAGTTTATGTACAAAATAAATGTAGTATTTAAAACTGGGTTTCTAAAAATTCATTATAATTTATCTTTGCAACCCCACAAGGAAAATAAAGAGAAAAATCTAGTACTAGCAAATCAAGATTTTCATGTGGAAGAGCATGTAGTAAAAAAAATAGTAGTAAAAGTTATGATATAAAAGCTAAAGTCATCAGACAGGCTGCCGTTAGCTTGAAACCTTATGAAATATCATTTAAGGTAAATTATTATTTGCACAATTAAATACGCAACATGTATTTGCACCCATTTTTGATAAAATTTATGCGTAAAAAATAGGTCCAATTTTGTCATATTTCGCCGCTACGTTCGTTGGCATTGTTTCAAGGTACCCCTACCATGGTGACGCACGGACCGAATAAGATACCTGTTAAAAGACACATGATAATTTAATATCTATATCGGTCTTAGATTTAATTAATTACTTATGTGTTTAAATAAATTATTAAATATTTTTTGGTACGCCTCTGCAACATTGATAAGTGGAATATGATTTCGTTGAATAGTTATCGTTAAGGGTTAGTTAAGTGCGATGTTGCCAAGTAATCACCTTCAATTAAAAATTGTTTTATTTTAGAGTAAAATTTTCACGTTAAATTTTTACGGTATATTAAAATTCTACTCTCTTTATTTCATGTTAGAACGAATTTAAATCGAATGAGCATTTTTGTGTTGTTAAATGTGATATGTGAATTTACTAAATGTTTTGTATACTTATTCTATTACTAATAAACAAAATCAAATTATACTACAGAACTTTCCATAAAATGTAGAAAAGGATTTAAATACCGCATTGCATAATAGAATGGTTTAAAGAAGACTAACATTATAAAAGAGCTTCTTTTATATACTAAATTATTAATTAAAATAGTCAACAACATCCTTATTTGTTAATTGCCAGCTTAAATACATAACCACTCAGTCGTCTCCTTAACTCTAGATATAAATAACATCGTGATATATGCAGGTCCTATCGTAAAGTACTAAATCATTGGAGTTTCCCCGCATTGTCAAGTGCGAATGAGTTATGTAAACTTTAAATTTTTTTAATGGATGTAAAAAGAAAAGGTATTGTAGGCAATGGCATATGTTTATGTCGAAATTTAAAAAAGTTTAATTAGCTAGAACATGACATGTTACATATTAAGTAATGCCCATGAAAAAAATGCCAGAGTAAAAGTCAGACGATGGCAAAAGATGATATTCTATGTAAACATATCAATTTTTCCTTACGATTAGGTACGACACCGATATTTAGGCAATTACAATGCACTTACTTATTGTGAATTGTCTAACAAATAGTAAGGTAGAAACAATGACGTATAATATATAGACTAAGCGGTCCCCTATTCTCGCTATATAATCGAGTGTCCGAAAGATCTCTGCTCAAGGTTGAAGGTATGTTTACCAGAACAGCGGCGTGCTCATTTAAATGTTAATGACAATAATTATTTTTTTAATTAAAATTAAATATTTATGATTTCTTTTTGTTCCCGTCTATAAGAGAAATAATTATTTTGATAAAATAGTATGGCATTTTACTAAAATAGTAAGTAAATAACTCTCAACAATTTAAAATAAAATTTGCTTGTCACATAAAATATGTAAACACACAAAATGGAGAAAATGTTTTCATACGTCCATGATGTTTTCATACACAAGATCAACTTCGTGATGCTTCGTCATCGTTGTTCGGTGGCTTCGTAAGAAATCATGAACTTCGTGCATCTTCGTATTAAAACAATAAACAATAACAAAGGTATTCATGTTCTGGACACTTTTGAAAGCGTTCACCGGGTCTATATATTATACGTCATTGGGTAGAAGCTTTTCGGTATTGACAGTAACATTGAACATTGACATTAAAACGGTGGACGTTGTTTACAATCTTGCTTTTGAGTTATGTTTATTATTTTTCTTGTTTGTAGTAAAAATTCCCACTCCCTGGTCATGATGTCAATCACTCTAAAATAGAAAGATCAAAAAACCAACAGACATTCCCATAATGATTTCTCGTGAATGGTATCAATTTGTTAGAACAGATCGTGATACGAAGCCATTTCGAATTCATGAATTAACACACACAGATTTATTTTTTCATTTTTTAAGTTTTTAAATAACGTTTTAATTAAAAGAAATTCAAATAATGAAGGAATTAAAATCAATTAGTTAAAAATAAGATGGATTAAATTTGGAGTTATTAAAATTAGTAACAAGTAAAAGAGAAAGACCGGCAAATATTAACAATAAAAATTTATTAGGATGTTATAACAATTAATTGCCAATTAGCCCCAAGAAGAAAGCCGTTTTGTTAAGTTTGTTACGAGTAATGTATGAGGACTGTTGCCATTTTTACCAAAGTTTTGTAACGTAATCAAACCAGGACCCTTCAGCTATCGGAAGCAAATGAGCGGAATCGAATTTAACCTACGTAATATTTTTTACCCCATTTCTCACTAAATTATTACCACCCTAATAATTTTTCACCACCAAACCAGCCTTAAGGGGAGCAATTCTGCTGGATTAAAGTGCAAGCTAGCAGAATTCAGAAAAAAAACTTTTTGCCGATGGCATATTTTTCACCTATTTTTCACTTATTCATTACCACCCTAATAATTTTTCACCACCAAACCACCCTTAAGGGGAGCGATTCTGCTGACATACGGTTAAAACCAAAAAAATATTTATGGTATACCACAGTGCTCGGCTAAGTTCTTACGAATTTATTATCACACTAGTAATTATTCATCCCTTAACTACTCCTTATGAGAAGTCTATAATTCTGTTGGGTTAATATTTAAGGTGATACAAAATCTATTTTTACAATTTTACTGTACTCTACTTGTAACTAAAAGTATAAATTGCTTGTCAGGTTTTTACTGAATTTTATCCACCCTCATAATTTTTTAGCCCCTACGCCACAGTAAATGAGAAGCATTCAATAAGCTACGCATTCCCGCTAGCTAAATACAAGAACTTTTTGGAAATACAAAAGTGCTCTGCTAGATTTTCACTACATTTTTACCAGCCCAGTCATTTTTCCCAACTACCCTAATTGAGAACATTCTGAAATGTTACTTTGTGCTAACTACTATTTATTTTTTTAATGTTTATATATTGAAAATATGAAAACACTTTATTTCAAAGATTATAAATTTTAACTGTTTTAAAAAATTGACTCGCATTTGAGTCGTGAGTAAATGGCTAAGGGAAATCGAATTGTGAATCCCTTTTATGAATATAAAATGACTGAAATCAAGTTGAGTTTTAGTAAATTCAATGGAATTGTTATATTTTACAGAATAATTTCCAGGTAAGAAATATTCAAAATTGAAATAATTGTATTATGTCTATTACATTAATTACCTAATTGGAAAGGAGTGTCGGGACTACTTGCCCACCTATTGTTAAAAGATTGAAATATTTGTATTTATTATGACATCCATAGACCTAAGCGGAGTGTACCGCCAATAAAGGAGTGGGGGCTGCAGTCTTAATCGGATATTAGATTGATATTCCCACTCCTTATTATTTAACTTTGGCAATAAATTGCAAATATAGCGCCTGTTAGTGCCAAACTGGACCTGTTCCGAATTCCAGACGATGGGACGAGGGGTGCGGGTTACTTCCCCACTCACCGAGAAAAGACAGTCCACTACAAGCTTTCGAAGAGTAAAGACAATTTAAAAATATATTTGTGTATCGCTATTGTTTTAAACTTTATAATAAAAACGTGAAATTCTCGAAAAATACCTGCATTGGACCTTTTACTGACGACAGCGGATTAACTTTGGCTGGACGCATCGAGCAATAAGACAAAAGAGGGAATGTAAAGGTAGTGGGGGTAAACATATTGATAGACAGGAAGTGCCATCTTGAGAGGCCACTTTAGACAAGGATAGACAGTCTCTTTCCTTGTTTAAGAAGTCAAATTTAGTTAGGTTATGTTATTGTTTGTCCCAACTGTCACAATGAAATTTTATTTATATTGAAATCTTTTACCAATTGTGTCACTTTTTAGACTATTATAGTTAATATTTAATTAAAACTTTCTCGTTTGAAAAATATTTTATAGCTATTGTAAATAAGTGTTGGAAAATTTAAATTTAGCGCCTTTGCATTTCCGGATATGTCCGCCATCAGAGGCCACTTTTTTGGTCTCCTTTTCATAACGATTAGATTCCCTCTTTTATCTTTTTGCTCGATGGCTGGACGTGCCATAAATCAGGTTAGTGTGCTTTCATTCTGGTGTCCGTTCGTTTCTATCTGACAATATTTACTGTATTTTATTTATATTCTAATTTGAAATTTTACTTACTCAATTTTTACATTTATTTTAGAATAACAACACAAGTAATTATTACAATCACATAGATTAACTTCATTTCAATAATCCATTTTTAACATTTCTTTCATTAAACATATTGCGATATATTTCAAATTTGTCTTTACTAAAATACATTATATATATATATATATATATTATATATATATATATATATATATATATATATATATATATATATATAATATATATATATATATATATGGTCTATATGAAATAAAACTCTATTTGTTATTTTCAATATTTTCGTCACGATTTTGTGACTTCTTCAGGAGAAAACTGTAAATTTATTATAATTATTATATGTAAACAAAATGAATATTTTAATACTTACAACTTAAGATTAAAAATTTAAATTTTGATAACATATCCAATTTAAATAAATGACATTTTTTTTATTTTAATTTATTTGGGAGTTATGGTAACCGCAATATTTTATAGAGTGAATTCCATTGTACAATTTTTAGCGAATAAGTTTTAATAAAACAATTACATATTGTGACAGTATTATCCATATAATAAGGTGCAAAAGTAGAATATTGAGAAGAATCAGGAACATGGTAAATTGATCTATAAAATGTAATTGATGGAACGTAGTCAGTTATTGGTCTGATGTTGTTAGATACTGATATTAAGATCTATCATATCATATATTGTTTAGTATATTACAGTAGATATTACTTAAATGGTTGGTGTCGGTCTTATAATTGATAGATACTGGAGTTTTATTAATGTGTACCATTTCAAGGAAAAGTCGATTTTTATAATTATCAATTTGTTCTAAGATTTTTACATTATTAAAGTCAAAGTTATGTCCTGTCTTTAAGTGGTGGTCCACTAAGGCTTAAAGACATGACATAACTTTTACTTTAATAATGTAAAAATCTTAGAACAAATTGATAATTATAAAATCGACTTTTCCTTGAAATGGTACACATTAATAAAACTCCAGTATCTATCAATTATAAAGACCGACACCAACCATTTAAGTAATTATCTACTGTAATATACTAAACAATATATGTATATGATAGATCTTAATATCAGTATCTAACAACATCAGACCAATAACTGACTACGTACCATCAATTACATTTTATAGATCAATTTACCATGTTCCTGATTCTTTCTCATATTCTACTTTTGCACCTTATTATATGGATAATACTGTCACAATATGTAATTGTTTATTAAAACTTATTCGCTAAAAATTGTACAATGGGAATTCACTCTATAAAATATTGCGGTTACCATAACTCCCAAATAAATTAAAATCAAAAAAATGTCATTTATTTAAATTGGATATGTTATCAAAATTTAATTTTTAATCTTAAGTTGTAAGTATTGAAATATTCATTTTGTTGACATATAATAATTATAATAAATTTACAGTTTTCTCCTGAAGAAGTCACAAAATCGTGACGAAATATTGAGAAATAACAAATAGAGTTTTATTTCATATAGACCAATTGCTGAGACTACAAATAATATTTAACACGGTACGGTCGAGAATAATTTGTGATTGTGATTACAATTTTTATCAAGAGCTTCTAAAAAATACAAAATGTCTTACAAAGTTGAACTAGAAATAAAAAATTTTTTGTTAACTCACCAAATAAAATTAGTTTTTTATATAAAACTACTGCTTACATATTAAATACAAAAAATATTAATAAAAAAATGTCTTATTCTAATAAATGTTTCTCTGAAAAATTTAGATGAAGTTTCTTAAGAAAAAAAAATTGAATTTATAAACAAAAATAGAATAGCTACAACCAGCCTAAATGTCATAAATACTAACTTAAAAATTTTTATTTTTGACATATTGTCAAAAATAAAATTTTGTTTAAAAAATTCTTCTTTGTTTAGTAACAAAAAAGAAGAAGATTTATTCACCATTGATAGATGCCCGAAAAAATGTAACAAATACATAAATAGATTTATAAGCTATTACTCTAATCATCCAAATAAAATGAAAATGAACCTTATAACAGGATTAAAGGAACGTGTTTTAAAACTTTCTCATCCAGACTATCTACAAGAAGATCTTCATTTGTTAAAAAATATTTTAATTGAAAACTCTTATCCTCCTGATATGCTACATAGGATGCTTTTTCTAATTTATTAAATATAAATAACTTAAACACCATTTTTTGCTAAATCTCAAAACACTGTATCCAACAATCAAAACATATATTATCATTCACTACCTTTTATACCATCATTAACTCCTAAATTAATACAAACATTAAAGGTTATTGACAATATAAAAATAGCAACAAAGACATCAAAACTATTTCATCTTTATATTCCAAAACTAATATCCTATAGACAAATTAGATCAAACAATGTAGTATACAGCATTGTTTGTACTCAGTGTGAAGCTGAGTATATTGGTGAGACTGGAAGAAATCTCTCAAATCGCATTGTTTCACACAAGAGTGATTGTAGAATTAAGAAACCATCTTGTGCTTTGGCAGAGCATGTAATAGACAAAGACCATATTATGGATTTTGATAATATTAAAATTTTTATGTAATGAAAGTAATAAATTTAAAAGAACTTTTTTGGAAATGGTTTGTATTAGCAAAAGTGATAATTAAACAAAGGTCAGAAATTCAAAATTTAAGCAAATTTATAATTATATAATTTCTATTTAATTTATGCAGTCAGTAAAATATCACATTTTGAATTTTCTATGTATTTGTTACATTTTTTCGGGCATCTATCAATGGTGAATAAATCTTCTTCTTTTTTGTTACTAAACAAAGAAGAATTTTTTAAACAAAATTTTATTTTTGACAATATGTCAAAAATAAAAATTTTTAAGTTAGTATTTATGACATTTAGGCTGGTTGTAGCTATTCTATTTTTGTTTATAAATTCAATTTTTTTTCTTAAGAAACTTCATCTAAATTTTTCAGAGAAACATTTATTAGAATAAGTCATTTTTTTATTAATATTTTTGTATTTAATATGTAAGCAGTAGTTTTATATAAAAAACTAATTTTATTTGGTGAGTTAACAAAAAATTTTTTATTTCTAGTTCAACTTTGTAAGACATTTTGTATTTTTTAGAAGCTCTTGATAAAAATTGTAATCACAATTGAAAGCTCGAGTAAAAAATAGTCAACAAATAGCCCCTTTTATTGACTCCAACCCATCAAAAACAGTGTTATATTATATATATATATATATATATATATATATAAATATATATATATATTATATATAATATATATATACTATATATATATCCGGTTTTTTAGGCGTTACGCCCGTCGGTAGGGATCTATGGAGGAGTATCACCGAGCCGCAAGCACTTATCTCTTGCCGTACTGGCTCCACCATAGGCCGATCAGATCCCAGCATATCCTAGTCTAAGCCGCAGATTCATCTAGAATTTTAAACTGCTGCGTTAGACTTTTTGTTTTCTGTACACCGAGCTGGGGCTCGATCCCACATCCACTGAACCATTCGACAGTGAAGCGAATGAGAGGCAGCCGCACAGCCCGCTGAGCTATCTGACCGACATTAAAATACATACAGGGTGTAATATTATACAAATTTAAAATGTCTTTTGCTAAAGTTACTCGTACTTCAATTAAAGCAACCCTTACTCGTTTTAGTAACTATTTAAAACACGATTAAAGATTTGAGATGTGATGAAATCGATTTATACGAACTGCAACAGCTATTAAATAAAGCTGAAACACTGCTAGACGATTTCAACACAGCTTAATCAACAATTGAAGCACAAGATACTGATTTTGATGCTAATTGTGAGATTCATTCCCGCGAGAGAGAGAAATTTGAAAACGATTTTTACAAAATAATTGCAGCTACTAAAAAACTAACTACTACTCTGACTAATACCAATAATACACTTGATAACAATGATAGCATTAGCTCTGCAGAAAGTAACCTTTCAAAACATTCGTTTACCACAGTTAAACTAACCAACATTTGATGGTTCTTTTGACCAATGGCTTTTCTTTAGAGATAGTTTCACATCCATTATACATAAAAATTCATCTATGTCTAAAGTACAAAAATTTCACTACCTGCGGCTTTCCCTACAAGGAAAAAGCAGCAGACAAAGTTAAATCATTACAATTGTGGTGACGAAAATTATGACATTGCTTGGAAGCTACTTAAAGATCGTTTTTGAGGACAAACAGATTCTTATTAAAAATCACATTAAGGCTCTTTTTGATCTACCTTCTGTAACAAAAGAATATTATCATGGTTTAACATCAATTCGCGACGGAATCGGGAAGAACTTGAACGCATTAAAAGTGCTACAACGACCTACTGAACATTGGGATGATTTAATTATATACCTTGTTACCAACATTGCAAAATTTACTCACTTTTTTGGAAGAACGTTGTCGTATCTTATCATCATTAACCAACATCAGGACGAAGATCACCACGAAACATACTGGATTGAAACAATCACATAGGCACACAAAATCATTTTGTTTCTACTACTGCAACTACTTGCACTTTGTGCAATGCTAGTCATAGTTTGTACACTTGTGACACATTTTTGAAATTAACACCTGTTGAAAAATTAAATATTGCGAAACGTTTGAGGTTATGTATCAACTGCCTAGGCAATAATCACATAAACACGAAACTGTAAGTCTTCTGGTTGTAGAAAAATGTGGAAAAATACATCACACTTTGCTTCACTTTCAAAAATAATGAAAGGGAGCAGATTCAAGCTACTCATAGCACAAAAAACACTCAGACACTCAGACACTCCTTTCAACTGCTTGCATTACAGTGTTTGACAACTTCAACAATCCACATTAGTGTAGAGTGCTTCTTGATAGCACTTGGAAGCCAAATAAACTTCATTTCTGACAAACTTGCAAATATTCTACAATTGCCTAAAATTCAAATTAATAGTTCCATATCCGAAATAAATCAACTGCAAACTAAGGTTACATACTCCATTTCTTTACTGTTCAAATCCAACATTAACAATTTTCAAAGACGTATAACTTGCGTTGTCTTAACTCGCATTACTGGTAACTTGCCATCCTCGCCAATTAGTACTGACAAACTAAACATTCCAGAAAATATTACTTTGGCTGATTCTGAGTTTAACAAACCTGCTTCTATTGACTTACTGATAGGTGCAGATATATTCTGGGATCTAATAAGCATAGGGCAAATTAAACTGGGACATAATCTACCCATATTACAAAAAACCAAGTTAGGTTGGTTAATATCTGGACCTATACACACCAAAAACAATACATATACAAGTTTGCACTGTTCTGCAACAAACAACTTGGACAACCAACTTCCAAATTCTGGGAAATAGAAGAGTATCCAAAAACTGAATTGTTTTTTGATGAATCATCAATTTATCAAGGAATACATTGATCTTGGACACATGTCTTTGGCTTGAAGATCAAAATGACAGAAAAGGTTTCTTTCTTCCACATCATTGTGTGCTTAGGCTGACTCCACTACTACAAAACTTCGTGTCGTTTTTGATGGTTCAGCCAAAGCTCGACCGGTGTTTCACTTAACGACCTTATGTTGGTCGGTCCAAACGTTCAAGACAACTTATTTTACATATTACTCCGCTTTAGATAAACACAACTACGTGTTGAGCGCGGGACGTAGCAAACATGTATCGTCAGGTACTGGAATGTCGTCAGGAATGATAACATTCTAGTGTACACACTAAACACTGTGAAATATGGATTAGCTTCTGCCTCTTTTCTTGCCAGTAGATCACTTCAAGAGGCCACTTATAGAAACATGAATAGATTTCCTAAAATTTCTAATATCATTTTAACACGAGTTTTTATGTTGACTTTATGTTGGGTAGCGGGTAGGTAACCCCTCTATGATCCCGATAGAGGGTAGACTTACTTCAGGGAGGTAGCGCCCCTGCCCACGTGAGCTCCTGGTTTTCCTCTACTCCCTACTTAGGGGAAACCAGGCCCAAACCCCAATATTATCCTACCCCAAACCCCAAATTCCTTCCCTATATCCTCCCCAACTCGCCAAACACGTCTGGCCAGCGTGGCGTTTTAAGGCCAAACCCACCGTAAATGCAAAACACAAACCAAACACGGCCCTCAGTCCCCGGCAGCTCAAAAATCTCTGACCAAGGTAGCGGACAGAAAAGATTAAGAGCAGAGGGTGCTAAGAATACCCGGGATGGACCAGGCTACCACTCAAGACGGCCAAACTGCACAAGAATACTGCATCTTGCATCCTATAATATAAGAACCCTCTCAACGATCATAAACTAATAGAACTGGGAAAACGAATTAAAAACAATAAAATGGGATGTAATGGAACTTAGTGAAAATTAGAAGGAGAGGAGAAGAACAACAAACATTGAAATCAGGACCACCTGTTCCACTACAGAGGAGAGGAACATTCATCCAGCGGTGGAATCGGGATCATTGTACATAAAAAATACATACCCAACATAACAAAAATCGAGACCATTAAGCACGAGAGTCATCCTATTGATATTAAAACTAAAACTCTCGTTATATGTTTAAAAGTTATACAGGTCTACGCCCCGACAACTGGACACACAGATGAAGAAGTTGAAAAATTCTATGAGGATGTAGCAGAGGCACAACAAAGAACACGAACACACTATACTGTTCTCATGGGCGACTTCAACGCAAAACTCGGATTCAAACAAGACCAAGCGGAGATCGCGTTAGGAAAGTACGGATACGGGGCAAGAAACGCAAGAGGGGACATGCTTTTAAACTTTCTAACATCATCAATGCATGTTTCAAATGAACTCTTTCTTTAAAAAGAAACCCAAAACAAATGGACTTGGATAAGCCCTGATGGCGCCGTCAAAAACGAAATCGACTTTATAATTACAGATAAAAAAATATAATACAAGACGTGGAAGTACTCAACAAGTTCTCTGCTGGCAGCGACCATAGAATGATAAGAACAAAAGTAATGCTTAACGTTAAAAAAGAAAGAATGAAGCTTGTTCCTAAACCAAATGTTAGAAGATGGGTACCACCTGAAAATGCAAAACTGTTTGAACGTACGGTCGAAGAAAAAATTACAAAACGAAGAAACAGAAAACATAAACATCGAACAACTAAATCAGAAAATAGTCAAAGCTCTGAAACAAGCACAAGAAAAATGTTGCCCAAAAAAACCAAAAAAGACGAAGAAAAACTAAGTCTAAGCACGAAAACTCTATTAGAGGAAAGAAGACAACTAACAGATAAATACAGAACCAATCTAACAAAAATGAGACAACTAAACAAACAAATCACTAAGAACATCAGAAAAGATATAAGAGACTACAACACCAGAGAGATATCAAAAGTCATAGAAGAGAACAAAAGTTTAAAAGTCTTCAGAAGGAAACAGCAAATAGGAAAGAAAAATATTTACAAACTGAAAAACACAAAGGGCGAAATAATAACAGATATAAACAGGAAATTTCTACAAACTGTCGGACAATTTTACAGCGAACTCTACAGCAAAACAGAAGAAAAATGTTCACAACTGACAACATACCAAAGGTTCTAAACAGGGCTCGGAAGACCATACCAGATGTTACTGTTGATGAAATCAAAAAAGCTCTCCTACAAATGAAAAATAACAAGTCACCTGGCGACGACGGGGTCGTTGCCGAAGCCATAAAATTAGGAGGCGAGAAACTGATACAAATGCTTTCCATACTTTTCACAGAATGCCTTGAAAGAGGAACAACACCATCACAATGGCAAAATGCAGTGATCATTCTAATGTTTAAGAAAGGAGATTTAACAAATCTCGTAAATATAGACCAATCAGCCTCATGTCACACATATACAAGCTTTTTACAAAAGTCATAACAAACAGACTTTCAAACAAAAATGGACTTTTATCAATCATGCGAACAGGCAGGATTCAGGTCAGGCTTCGGCACAAACGACCATCTACAAGTTATTAAAAGCCTCATCGAAAAATGTGTAGAGTACAATAAAACCCCTCGTCCTAATTTTTGTGGATTATGAGAAAGCATTCGACACAGTAAACCACCAGAAAATGCTAGAAGCTTTAAAAGAGTGCCGAATAGATCACGCGCTACACCACTGTCATCAAAAATATCTATGATAATGCCACGGCATGCGTCAGACTTCATGAAGATACACACAAGTTCAAAATTCATCGCGGAGTTCGCCAGGGCGACACCATTTCGCCAAAACTGTTTACAACATTATTGGAATACATGTGTAAGCGTGCAAACCTAGACGAAAAGGGCATAAACATAAATGGAGAGCAGCTTAGTCACCTCAGGTTCGCGGACGATATAGTCCTGATAACAGACCGCATAGATCATGCCATCGAAATGTGCGAAAGACTCTACCATGCCTCTACACAAGTGGGTTTAAAGATCAATAACTCAAAAACACAAGTGATGACAAACCTTGTTCTGAGTGAGAACATCAACATAGCTGGAACAAGTATAGAACAAACATCAGCATACAAATATCTGGGACACGAAATTCGCTTAAGTAGAGATAACCAGACCAATGAACTATTACGTAGAATAGGGTTGACATGGGCAGCTTATGGAAAGCTAAGAGATGTTTTCCAATCAGCCCTTCCCATCTGCTTAAAGAGAAAAGTCATCGATCAATGTGTGCTGCCAGTTCTAACCTATGGTGCGGAGACGCTAACACTTACTAAGACGTCCGCAAACAAAATTCGAACAACACAGAGGGCAATGGAACGGTCCATGTTGGGATTAACCCTGAGTAGACCGAATACCCAACACAGAATTGCGCCGTAGATCGGGAGTAACCGACGCAATCAAAAGAATATCTACCTTAAAATGGAACTGGGCAGGGCACGTCGCGAGAACGAAGGACGGCAGATGGACAAAACGCATTCTTGAGTGGAGACCCAGACAAGATGCCTTTAGAAATAGAGGACGACCACCAACAAGATGGACGGATGACCTGAAACGGACACATCAAAATTGGATGCAGGCGGCTCAGGACAGAAATTTTGTGGGGTGAACTACGGAGGGCCTATGTTCAGCAGTGGACGAGTTTGGGCTGAATGATGATGATGATGTTGACGACCTCCTAACAGGTGCAGAAACTGTAAATGAGATTATACAAATTAAGGAACAAATCACTAGTCTCCTTTTAAGTTACGGATTTCCTTTGAAAAAATGGATTTCAAATGATCTAGCTTCATTATCCAATGTCAGCCAAACTCCTTTGCATATTGGTGAAGGTGACCAAACCAAAACACTTGGTTTACTTTGGAACCCCAATGTTGATTGCCTACAATACTTGATTAGTGGTTCAACTCATCCTTTCAGAATTACAAAAAGGCAAATCTTATCATCAACTGCACAGATTTTCGACCCTCTTGGACTTTTATCACCAGTTACTGTGACTGCTAAAATTATACTCCAAGAGCTTTGGAAGCTTAAAATATCATGGGATGAAACTGTACCTGCTGACTTACACACAACTTGGGCTAAATACTATACTCAATTACAATTACTGAATTCTATCAAAATACCACGACAAGTGTCTTGTCCAAACCCAACCTTAGTACAATAATTGCACGGGTTCTGCGATACATCACAGCACGCCTACGGTGCATCAATATACATACGTTGCTGTGATACATTGGGAAATTTTACTTCAAACTTGTACTGTGCCAAAACACGCGTCGCTCCACTCAAAACTTTAACTATTCCACGTTTGGAACTTTCTGACGCTGTTTTACTGGCACAACTTGTTGACAAAGTATCTTCTTCTTGTCATTTTGACTTCCAAAACATTTACTACTGGATTGATTCCACAATTTGCCTATCATGGATCAATTCATCCCCACACATACTAAAGACCTTTGTCGCCAACAGAGTAGCAAACATTCAGCAACTGTCGAATGTCACTTCATGGTATTATGTAAATACTAAGGATAATCCTGCAGATTTACTAACACGCGGGATAACACCTTCTAATTTAGTTTCTTCAAATTTCTGGTTTCATGGACCTTCTTGGTTGGTTCAAACTGAATGGCAGTGGCCAACAAACAATGCGCAACAATCTACTATGATTCTTACGGAAAACCTTCCGGAAGTTCAAAACACTAGTTGTTCTTTTATTAACTCTGTCAACAAATTCGACGCCCATACTATTGAGTTAATCAACAAACATTTTTAATTTTTGAAATTACAGCGTAAATTCGCTTATGTTTTAAAGTATATAAGCAATCTTAAAATTCCTGAGAGCTCCTCTAGACAGCTAGGTCCTCTAACTGTCCTTGAACAGAATCAAGCGCTTTTCTTTTTGATTCGTACTACGCAGCAACACCATTTATCTAAAGATTATTACCAGTTGTCTTCTTCTAAACCTCTTAACAGAAGAAGCAAACTATCATCTCTACATCCTTTCTTCGACACCACACAAAATGTAATACGTGTTGGAGGTCGACTACAACATTCGAATTTTGATTTTGGTAAAAGACACCCAATTATTCTCCCTTTAAAATGTCATCTTACAACCATCATAGCACGTTCTGAACACATTAGACTTTTACATACCGGACCACAAGCTCTCTTATCAGCTTTGAGAGAGAGAGATTTGGCCTCTAGGGGGACGCAACCTGGTAAAACGTGTGGTTCGTGAATGTATACAACGTTTTAAGGTAAATCCCAGACCTGAGTCACACCTCATGGGAAATCTTCCTGCTTCTCGTGTCACTTCCTCTCGGCCTTTTTCGATAACTGGATTAGACTATGCTCGTCCATTCCTACTGCGTGATCAAAAGGGTAGAAATTTCAAAACAACTAAAGCTTACGTTTCACTTTTCGTGTGCTTCGCCACTAAGGCTATCCACTTAGAAGTAGTCAGCGATCTCACAACTGAGTGCTTCCTAGCATGTCTACGTCGTTTCACTTCGAGACGTGGTAAATGCAATGAAATACATTTTGACAACGTGACTACATTTGTAGGAGCTAACAACGAATTAACCACATTTCGTTCTTCTCGCGCGAATAGCAACGCAAATGGTTTATCACAAAATGGTATTCAGTGGAAGTTTATACCTCCCAAATCTCCCCATTTTGGGGGTCTTTGGGAGTCAGAAATTAAATCCACAAAACAACATTTAAAAAGGGTAACGGAAAATGCTTTACTAACTTTTGAAGAATTTAATACAGTAGTGTGTCAGATAGAGGCCTGCCTTAATTCTCGTCCTCTTTGTCCTCTCTCTCATGATCCCCATGACCTAACTTCTCTAACACACGCACACTTTCTGATTGGAGACAACCTGATGGCGCCACCTGATAGCCAGATACTTGATCTGGCCGAAAACCGACTTTCAAGGTTTCAACGACTACGGTCAATGGTGCAGCATTTTTGGACTAGTTGGTCCAAGGAATATGTATCCTCCTTACAAGCCCGTATCAAGTGGAAGAGCAATTTTCCACAATTAATTAACATTGGCGCTATGGTCCTTATTAAAGAAGATGGAATCCCACCACTAAAATGGAAATTAGGACGAATTTCCCAACTACATTCTGGTGACGATCAAGTTATTCGTGCCGTCACAGTGAGGACTTCTACAAGTGAATTGAAACTTTCCGTGACCAAAATTTGTGTATTGCCGAATTAGTTTATTTTCTTTCGAACCCCTACAGTGCTTCAAGGCCGAGACTCTATGTTAGTGCTGAACCGGACCTGTTCCGAATTCCAGACGATGGGACGAGGGATGCGGGTTGCTCCCCCACTCACCGAGAAAAGACAGTCCACTACGAGCTTTCGAAGAGCAAAGACAATTTAAAAATATATTTGTGTATCGCTATTGTTTTAAACTTTATAATAAAAACGTGAAATTCTCAAAACTTACACTATTTATTATTAACAGCCCCTTTGTACTGACCCTGAGTGTGTTTTATGCTGAGTACAATAGTTTTTGAGTAATTGTTACTAGTAAAGGCCGATTCACATTAGGCGTTCAAGTCACGTTCCGCTCAACTTCCGCTCACGATCAAGAATTGTGTACACTATTCACAGTAGGCGCTCAGGTGACACCCCGCTCACGATCAAGAGTTTCGGTATACTATTCAATTTGGCGGGACTCAGAGAATAGGCACAGTTCTTTGCATATATAAATTTGTTTAACATGTTTAAAAAATTTTCTAACAGTGATTTGGCTGTCTTTGCTTTATGTTTGGATGAAGAAGAGCTTCAGTTAACCAATAAACAGCCAAGAATATGGGTGCACAATATTTTAAAAACAAGGAAAACAGAAGAGGAGTTTTTTACTCTGTATAAAGGTCTCTGTGACGATGAAACTAATTTTTTTCAGGACTTTCGAATGACAAAACATAAATTTTATTACATTTTGAATAAAATTTCGGCCGACTTGAGAAAACAGAATACCACTTTTAGGGAGGTTATTACTCCAGTAGAAAAGTTAGCTGTATACTTAAGGTTAGTAAAAACTGTATGATATAAGTATGTGATTTTTTATTAAAAAAAAAGAAAGTATTTGCAAAGAAATTACAACTTAAAAGTACACAGTATACAAAATAAATATAAATGTTTTAATCTTAATATAAAAGTAAGTATTAAACAAATTAACAAAAAAAAAATTAAAAACTAGCGTCTGGTGGAAGGATGTCTTGATTGGATAGGTGTAGGTGTCTAGAAAACTTGAGGAGGTGTATGCAGCAGAGCAGCTCCATCCATTTGGTCACTAAAGCTAGAATTGCGAAAAGTTCCAGAACCAGGAAGCGGGTGACACGAAAAGTGTTGTTGTTGATACGATTGTGCATTAACGTTAGTAGCAACAATGTATTTGTTTTCAATATCTGCGACAGTATTAAATATTGTTCTTTTGACAAGCTGATAATCAGCTGGTGAAAAAGTACTCACTGTTGCTTTAATACTGTCGAAAAACAAATCTATGTGGTCCTTCTTTGTGTTTTGTTGCTC
Organism: Diabrotica balteata; assembly: GCA_918026665.1. Lineage (NCBI taxonomy): Eukaryota > Metazoa > Arthropoda > Insecta > Coleoptera > Chrysomelidae > Diabrotica > Diabrotica balteata. The sequence continues at coordinate 80,910,343 of OU898281.1, read as the reverse complement.
TGCATATTCTTCTTCTTTTTACTGAGAATATTTTGCATTAGTGCTGCACTTGCGCTTTCTGTTGAAGATCGAGCATTTTCTGTGTCAACTTTTTGTTTTTGATGCCTGATGAAATGTTTGGTACTGAAACTGGCGTAGTAGAATTTGTAAGGTACTCTGTTCTGCTTCCCATTTCCTCCTTCATCTTCGTCTTGTATCGATAAAGCTTTCTCAATATTATTAAAGGTGTTCTCTGCAATATCGATTATTGTAGGTTTCGGTCAAAAGAGCGGGACGGAACGTGAGTGTTGTTTTTACTGTGTATAGCACCATTTAAGATGCGTGTAAGAATACTTGACCGAAACTTGAGCTGAACGTGACCTGAGCTATAATGTGAATCGGCCTTAAAGGTCCGTTCGTCCTTCTTGAGGTACAAATAATTCGCTTGAAACCCAGGTTGTAAAACAGCATCTTCTCGCAAAAAAAATAATGCAAAATACATGTAGTCAAAATGATATTTTCTACATTTCCGGGTTTGGAATTTAATTTTCTTATATATATATATATATATATATATATATATATTTATATATATATATATATATATATATATATAATATATATATATATATATGCGAAACTTTTGAGCCAAAATTCCCAAAGCTTTTTCTACAACACGACGAAAACGACATAGCCGGTAATTGAAAAGTCGTTTCTTGCTATCGTTATTGGCTTGCGATTCTGGGTATGGTCTCATAAGATTTATTTTCAAAGGAAAAGAAAAATCACCAGTTATTACGTACGGTGCCATAATAGCTGTTCCAGGAAATACTGTTTCTTCAGGAATATGAATTGTTCCCTGCTCTAGAGCTGTTCCCAGCTTTGAGCTAGCACATATTCCTCCATCACTATTCTTACCATAAGAACCTATGTGTACTGCAATGAACTTGTAATGTGCGTCCACTAGTCCTAGTAGCACGCCCGAAAAGGTACGTTTATAATTAAAAAAATGTGATTCACTATTTGCAGGTGCTACAATTTTCACATGTTTACCATCAAACGCTCCCAGACAATTGGGAAAATTCCACAAATTCCAAAACTTGTTTGCTATTTCTTTCCAGCGTGCTTCTGTCGGTATTGGCATACATTCTTGTAGTAGTTTTTTTATAATGCTTTTACATACTTCTGTCTCTATTTATTGTGTGGTAGAGTGGCCAAGACGGTAAGTAATTGCAATGGTTCTGAAGGAATCTCCTATTGACAAAAATCTAAAACAAAATTGTATAAAAAATATTTTTTTGAGGCATACAGACAATTTTTTGTTAAAACGTTTATGCCTCCAGTGGGATTTAAACCCTCGACCTTTGTATATCAAGTGTAATGCTGTAACTAACCGCACTATCGAAGACATGAGTATATTTCAGCCACTCGAGCAAAAGTTTGGTTAGTTTTGTTACTATATACGATATATGTATATACTTGTACTCGATAAGCAAAGGCCGTGAGTTTGAATTCCCCTTGATGTAAAAACTTTTTTATTTAAAAAACCTTGCAACACAATAAACAAAATAAGTGTACTAATATTTTTCATTTATTTTAGCAGAGGAATGTAAACAAAGATGGGAATCGTTGCGCTCTCAATATCGAAAAAAATCCAAGCTCCGTGAAACAAAAACGGGTCAAGCTGCGACTAAAAGAAAGAAATGGAGGTATGAAGAGGAACTGGCATTTTTGTTACCACATATAAGAGACAAGAAACGCGTATCTACAATAATCGATATTGCAGAGAACACCTCTAATAATAATGAGGAAGCTTTATCGATACAAGACGAAAATGAAGGAGAAAATGGGGAAGCAGAACAGAGTACCTTACAATTTTTTTTCTACTACGCCAGTTTTAGTACTAAACATTTCGTCAGGCATTAAAAACAAAAAGTTGACACAGGAAAAAGCTCGATCTTCAACAGAAAGCGCAAGTGCAGCACTAATGCAATATATTCTCAGTAAAAAAGAAGAAGAACATGCAGAGCAACAAAACACAAAGAAGGACCACATAGATTTGTTTCTCGACAGTATTGAAGCAACAGATATTGAAAACAAATACATTGTTGCTAATAACGTTAATGCACAACCGTATCAACAACAACACTTTTCGTCTCACCCGCTTCCTGGTTCTGGAACTTTCCGCAATTCTGGCTTTAGTGACCAAATGGATGAAGCTGCTCTGCTGCATACACCTCCTCAAGTTTTCTCGACACCTACACCTATCCAATCAAGACTCCTTCCACCGCATCATCATATTATGAACATTTTTCACCAAACGGTAGTTTTTAATTTTTTTTTGTTAATTTGTTTAATACTTACTTTTATATTAAGATGAAAACATTTATATTTGTTTTGTATACTGTGTACTTTTAAGTTGTAATTTTTTTGCAAATACTTTCTTTTTTTTTTTTTAATAAAAAATCACTAGTACTTATATGGTACAGTTTTTACTAACCTTAAGCATACAGCTAACTTCTCTACAGGATTAGTAGCCTCCCTAAAGGTGGTATTCTGTTTTCTCAAGTCGGCCGAAATTTTATTCAAAATGTAATAAAATTTATGTTTTGTCATTCGAAAGTACTGAAAAAAATTAGTTTCATCGTCACAGAGACCTTTATATAGAGTAAAAAACTAATCTTCTGTTTTCCTTGTTTTTAAAATATTGTGCACCCATATTCTTGGCTGTTTATTGGTTGACTGAAGCTCTTCTTCATCCAAACATAAAGTAATGACAGCCAAATCACTGTTAGAAAATTTTTTAAACATGTTAAACAAATTTATATATGCAAAGAACTGTGCCTATTCTCTGAGGCCTGCCAAATTGAATAGTATACCGAAATTCTTGATCGTGAGCGGAGCGTCAGCTGAGCGCCTACTGTGAATAGTGTACACAATTCTTGATCGTGAGAGGAACTTGAGCGGAGCGTGACCTGAACGCCTAATGTGAATCGGCCTTAAACACCAGTGCACATTCATCTACGACGATTACGTCTAGAGATGATTTTCAACTCTACACTGGCATTATTTTTAACGATTTATAATAAGCTCCAGACGTTGGGGACACTTACAGGAATTTAAATTAATATTAAAATGAAAATTTCTAGATTTCTAACGGAGTTTACTGAGGTTACCTACAATCAATTAGGTTATGTACAAAATGTCAAAAAAAAAGGATAATACTGATTGTCATATTTATCTATTATTTATAATATGTTATATAACAAGAAATATCAGACCATTTTGAAATAATAATTTTAGTTATTGTTAACTTTATTTAAAATAATAATATGACAATTAGCTAATCCATAAAACTTATAATTTTATTTATTTATAATTTTAACTTGTCATGAAAGCAAAATTTTTTTATTATTGAAAAATGTCATTTTTACGGACGACCATGGAACACAACAAAATGGACAAGTCTTGGAAAGTTGGATAACTGATTCGGCCTTCGGATTATCCTGGATGCAACAAACACGGCACAAACAAATCAGTGATTAATTTCTTAACAAAAATGGCCAATTACCATTTTGAGCTCAAATTCACCTTTCAAATTGAAAAAAATTGCAGGTTTTGAAGATTACACCCGAAAGCTATCTCGTCCAAATACAGAATCCTCAACTTAACTTAAACTCCTCACTACAACTATTGAGTTCCGATGACAAAAAACGAATAACGAAAAACCATTATTTTTTATTTAAATTAAAAAAAAATTTAAAAATTTAAAAATTCCGAATTTTAAAAAAATCGGACTAAACAATGGTTGCGTTCTCCGCTTTCAACCGATTGCCCAGCGCTTAATGCTAAGAATTGAAGTTTGGTGACTGACGTTTGACAGTTGTGCTTGTTGCTTTGTTTTTGTTTTTATTTATAACAAATTTAAGGCTGAATAAAATGGCGACCATTTATCAGCCGCTTGGAGTTATATGTATGATCAGCACATCGTTCACAGAATCGATTATAAGCGCTTGCAAGCTGCTTTTAAGCGATTGAGTCTGGTAAAAGCAACCAATGACTTGAATCCTATCGTGTTCATTTGCAGAGTGACATCATTCTTAAAAATCGTTCGCCTCCCCGCATAACTTCTCACCAATCTAAGTGGATATTTATTTGACGCGCAATATTAAGCGGCATAAACATCAAAGAAATACCATCTGTGTTATATAAACAAACTTAAAATTATTATACTAAAAGATTAAATTTATTTATATTAAATTTAAATTATATAAAAAGATTAAAAATATTTTTCGGTGTTTTAATACATACGAAATGAAAATAGAAATGCTACAATATAAACCGGACAAGTTGTTTTGTTCATTTGCCAACAAATAGCAATTTGGACATATCAACTTTTGACATAACTCCTCAGTAATAATTATAGTTACAATTTTGAATGTTTGACCAACATTTATAAATCGTTGGACTTAAAACCTACTCTTAAGAAAACGCTCAACAACTCTTCAGAGATCATGAAAACCATACTGTTTTTATAAACCACTCAGCACTACCACAAAGTTTAATCTAATAGACATTAGTTAGAATTTTATAATTATTATTTGGTTTCGTTATTTGATATATATCTAATATTAGCGTTTCTTTAGCAATTACCATAGTTGTTGAATTATTTTATGTAAATAAATAAAAAATATTGTGAAATATTAAAATTGTAAATTCATTTGTTATGTATGTAGGTAGATATATGTAGGTACTTGTACTCGATAAGCAAAGGCAGTGAGTTTGAATTCCCCTTGATGTAAAAACTTTTTATTTAAAAAACCTTGCAACACAATAAACAAAATAAGTGTACTAATATTTTTCATTTATTTTAGCAGAGGAATGTAAATTCATTTGTTAGTTTAATTTTAAAATCAATTTATTTTACTTAATTTATTGTTATTTTAAATAAAAACAAGAAAAATATTGATACGAAAATTTATATTGAAAAATAAGTATATTATCTGCTAATAATTACTAGAACATTCTAATGACAACTAGGTAACTTTTATTTTAAATGCAACACATCCCACTCGAAAAAATTGTTCTCTATGTGTTCCACTATTAAACATTTTCACAAATCAGGGGAGAAACTTAACAAGCACCTAAATATAATTTTTTAACATAGAATAGATCAACTTATATAAATGTAAAATGTATATCTAAAAATTTAACGTTAACTAAAATAAAATTATAACGTTAAAATTACTCTAGAATAAAAATATAATGTTACACCAGATTGGAAATAGAAACGTTAAAAACAAAAGTGCTAAATTTAGTTCTAATTACAATGAATTGTAGTTTAATCCCACACAAATATATTTAACTACAATGTGCCACAAGAAAATAGTTTTCCGAATCTATTTAAATATTATCATACTAACCTTTTCGACAGGCCCAGTGAATCGGTCGGGGTCCTTGGGTGCCGAGACAAGGAAGATCTATTGGGGCACCTTTATCGACAATATAACGCATAATTTCAACGTTACCATCAAGAGCTGCCCAATGGGCAGGCGTATACCCCCATTCGTCTCTTGCTCGCAGAACTTCGCAACCTGATTTTTCGACATACTCCACTATCTCTGACAGCTCACTAGAAGAGAAAAAGGTGGTCCTGTTATATTATAATCTGAAGCATAGAGTAAATAAAACCACAAGGAAAATAAATTTCCTGTAGTCGGCTGTAGGATAATTTTACGTCAAATATGCAATGTGGTCGGTCGATCCCTTTTGATTTGTCTTAAATTTTACGGCATATTCTATACTACAAAATATAATAATTTACCAAATTTCAACCCTGTAGATCCAAAATGTCTGTCTATACCTATCTTATGTAATTCAATTAAAAAAAAATGTATCCGTATTTTATCACTTTGTCCTACATAGCGGGCTCTAGATGCTCAAAAAAAATATCTAAAAATACAAATTTGATGTAAAATTTTCTGCTGAATACGTTTCTGGTGAAGTTAGCCTAGCTATCAAGGAAAATTTGGAAAATATTAAAAATCCTCTTTTTCTTAAAATATCATTTTAAAAACATATATTTTTTTCTAAGAAAACTATTAAAAGGTATATACTTTAAAGTAAAAATAAGCACAGCTTTTATCTCAGAGGATCAAATGGTATTACATTCACTTGAATTGCCAAATTCCCAATTTATTCAGAAATATTATGTCTTTTTTGACAGTTTTCTGCAATTTATTATTATTTTTTAACTAAAATGTCATTCTGAATACAGATTTAGATTCCCTACAAAATTTTACAGACAAGTATTTTATATGGTTTTTCAGCAATTAATTAGATGTCTTCATTCAGTCTTGCAATTTTCATAATAAATTGTAATTTATTAGCTGTAACTTACTACACCTATAAAATAATACAAAATTAATTACTAAAACTCTATATTTATTTAATCTTTTCCCTAAAATATTAATTTACATGCAAGATTTAAGTATGCGTAATGAAAAAAGGCAAAAAATAATAAAAAAGAGTTATTAATATGTTCTAAATTTTAATTTATTATTTTCAGAAATTGCTAAATAGTATGTGACTCTTTTATATATAGTGAATAACATTTTTTGTTATTGCTTGAAAAATAAGTATTAATGACAAAGATTAATTGCGAGTAGAAAAATTTTATATATCGCACTCAATGACGCACTGTTCCACTGCGCATGATTTAGCTATTTAAGAATGGTCGCTTCATTTAGTCCCCTCAGATTTGTAGTTGAAAAACGTGTAGTTATAAGACGTGTAGTATGATATGATATGTTTTATCGAATAGTTTATAGATTGTTTTAATTGTTTATAAAAATTTTCAAACAATTTTGTCTCGATTGATAGACAAGTTTTATTTAAACATAGCATAGCATAAAAGAAAGCATAGCCATCAATAATGCATTTTCATGATTAGAGCCCTGTCTTTAAAAAATATAGCCTGAAATGTCGGTTTCGAGTAGTGGCAACAAATTTGAGGCATTTGAAATATGCCTAAAAACTATTGGGATCACAACTAGTTCTTTTTCTTAATGTGCCTATCCGTTACGAATGTTGGCGATCATCATGGCAATCTTTATCTTATCTGCAGCAGCGCGGAAAAGCTGCATAGATGTTGTATTTAACCAGATTCTGAGGTTCTTCAACCAAGATGTACTTCTTCTTCCTGGACCTCGCTTTCCAAATTTTTTCCTTGCAGGATGGCTTGAAGGAGAGCATATCTGGATTCATTTTGCATAATATGTCCGAAGAATTGTAACTTTCGAGATTTAATGGTGGTCAGTACCTCTCGGTTCTTATTCATTCTTCTAAGGACCTCCTCATTTGTGACTCGGTCAGTCCACGGGATCTTAAGTATTCTCCGATATAGCCACATCTCAAATGCTTCCAGTTTTTTGCTCATATCGTTCATATCGTTCAAGGTCCACGATTCACTAGTATTACTAAGTTATATCATCTAAAGTAAGTATGTTAGAAACAGCAGAGATGAAAACACTTAAAATTGATGGTAAGATACTATGGAACAGAACTAGAAGTGCATATATAGGACGTAGATGCAAGGTGGAGAACATCAAGAACTGGGTAAGAAATAGCAAAATGGTAATAAATAATGCTTCACTTATGGTATCGTATGTTGCATTTATTTAAAACACTACTGTACACTCTTTCATAATATTACTTATCCTAATTGTATTTAGTACTTAGTTGACGTTGTGCCAATACGTAGTATAGCGACTTGCCATCTTGACGTTAATTTAGTTTTGATCCACGACATAATAATTGTTGTCCCTTTTATAATAGTCCTGCTATACAGCAGTCGTTCATTAGTGGGTCAAGTTTGTTTTATCAACCTACGACAACAATACGGTCGCGATTCACACTTCTGCTTACTTACACATTCTAATCGAGGCTTTTTTTTTATGAATGTCCTCGATTCAAATTATTAAAAACATATTTTATATAGACAAATGCGAAATGTGTTGCACTTTCCTTTTAACTTATTCTTTATATGAATTGTAATATTTTAGGGATAATACCACAAAGTACAATTGAACGATCATATAAACCGAATGACAACAAATAGAGTAGTAAAGGCGGCAAGATACGGTTCCCTAATAGGAATACGATCAGTATGAAAACCATGAAAACGATGGAACAACAACTTACTGAAGGCACATTAAAAAACGGACAGAGGCATGTCCACATAAAAAGAAGAAGAAGAGAATAAGTTTTATTTTGATTTTAAAATATTTAGCTTTAGCTAAAGACACAAATATTGCTTACTGCACTTACTAAACAATACAAGCTTACCACTACTGAAATGGCTGAAACGTATAGGTATAGAATGTATTAAATGGTATTTCCAAAAATAAAAAAAATAACATCGGAAAAATTCTACCAACGGTGGTTGCTAATACATTGATTTAAAACGGGTGTACTATCAAGTGTAAAAATAGAGAGTTTTTAAAGAGGTGTTTTATGTCGTCCTGTAGTAAAAACACATTTTGACATACATACAAGGTGGTCCTTAAGTAATTGTACAAAAAGAAACCGTAGATTCTACAGTTTAAAATATTACGATTAAAGTCAAGTTGCTTTAATAAAATGTTAATATTAAGAAAGATACAGGGTGTTAAAGTGGAAATTTAAAATTTTATTTTTCGCTATAACTTTTATGTTTGTCCACATTTATGTATAAAAATTTACAACTGGGTAGTAATAAATATCAGAAATTGTTATTTGATATATACTTTGATGTAGCTGATAGAGGGCGCCACATATGCCACATATGTGGCATATATTTGCACTTAACTTTTTTGCTCCTCAAGTTATGGGTATTTTTATTAAAAAATATTAAAGATACATTATTTTAACAAAAAAAAAAGGTATACTTTTTAATATCTTCAAAACTCAACAGTTTTCGATATAATCGCATTTTAAAAATCAACTACATAACTCTGATTTATCTCAATTAATCCAGACAACAAAAGAAAATTAAAAAAAAAAACATGAATACCTCTGAATTTTGGTATAAAATACCTTTAATAAAGTGAATAGTTAACGAATTATTAAATAAAAAAAATATATCAGCAGGATAAAATAACAGGATTTTATAAATAACAGAATAATTACATCAAACATTTTACGTTTTGTATTAAATTAAAGGCATAATCAAAACATTTTATTTACAAACCAAATAAGAAATAGTTAAACTAAATAAAGTTGAACTTTTTGTCAAAGTAAGTGTTCAATATGTCCATCATTTTCTTTAATTCATTTTTCAATACATTCCATAAAATATCGTCTCATATTAAATAGCATAATTGGTTCTAAAGAAACTGCTGCAGTATTTATTATAAGTGTTATACGTATAATAATAAGTAATTTTTTGAAATTTTTATGAACAATCCACGAACTACAACGAACAATCCAACGTTCAGGAAAGTTGTTTTTAAAACACTGTCTCACTCCGCTTTCTCTGTAATATAATGGTGTACCATCTTGTAGAAACCACACATTTCGCCTTAAGTTTGATGACAATTCTTTTAATTAATTAATAAAATCATTTTATAAAAAATGTAAATAAATCTCGACATTCAAAGTGATTTTGAATATGAATTTTGAATCATATTTTATGGACATGCGAATTACCTTGCAATTTGAATGGCTAGATTTATTTAGATTTTTATAAAATGATTTTATTGATTTATTGGAAGAATTGTCATCAAACATAAGGCTAAATATTTGGTTTATGCAAGATGGTACACCAATACATTACAGAGGAGAGGGAGTGAGAGTATTTAAAAAAATCTTTCCTGAACGTTGGATTGTTCGTGATAGTCATATTCCTTGATTATGTGGTAAGATATTAATATAATTATTTAATTAATAAAAATCCCAAAAAAAAATACCTATTGGTATAGTTATAATAAGTACTGCAGCTGTTTCTTTAGAACCAATGATGCTATTTAATATGAGACAATATTTTATGGAATGTATTAACAAATGAATTAAAGAAAATGGTGGACATATCGAACACTTACTTTGAGAAAAAGTTTATTGTTATTTAGTTTAACAATTTCTTGATTTGGTTTGTAAATAAAATGTTTTGATTATGACTTTAATTGAATACAAAACGTAAAATGTTTTATGTAAAATTCAATTATTCTTTTATTTTATCGAATTCTATTATTAATTATCATGCTGATATATTTATTTTATTTAATATTTCGTTAACTATTAACTTTATTAAAGGTATTTTATAACATAATTTAGAACTATTGACGTTTTTATCTATTTTTTTTTCATTGCCTGGAGTAATTGCGTTAAATCAGAATTATGCAGTTGATTTGTAAAATGCGATTATCTCGAAAACTGTTGAGTTTTGAGGTTATTAACAAGTATACCTTTTCTTTGTTAAATAATGTATCTTTAATATTTTTTATCAAAAATACCGGTAACTTGAAGAACAAAAAAGTAAAGTGCAAATGTATGCCACGTATGTGGTATATGTGGCGCCCTCTATTGGCTATGTCAAAGTATGCATTAAATTATAATTTCTAATATTGAAGAGTACCCAACTGTAAATTTTTATACAGAAATGTTTACAAACATGAAAGTTATAGCGAAAATAAAATTTTAAATTTCCACTTTAACATCCTGTATCTTTTTTAACATCAACATTTTATTAAAGCAAGTTGACTTTAATCGTAATATTTTAAAGTTTAGAATCTGCGGTTTCTTTTTGTACAATTACTTAAGGACCACCCTGTATACGCATACCCAGTTTTGGGTCCCTTATTTTTCTCCTTTAATAAAGTACAGGGCACCTGTATTTAAGTTAAATGCAGGCCAGGGAACTTTTATTTAAAGATATACGATATCTTGAAGTAACCTTTCAAATTACGAGTAAAAGAGAGAAAGACATGTAACTTCATATATATTTACATGGATATTTGATCAAATTAGTTGTATGATATTCTGTTTTATTTAATGAATATTGTTTTTAGTATTATTATTATTTTTAATTAGTAAATCTTTACGATTCTTGTGATATTGCCAATAACATTCATATTTTACAACTCTATTTTTTTATGTTTTACTCCTTTCAATGATGTTATTTATAAAGGTTTAATATAATATTAGGTAGGTATATAATTAGTATATAATTATTAGGATCCTATAGGCATTTATAGGTTATTTTCATATTATACAAACTATTTGTTGTTTGTTTTTATAGAAAAATAAAAGATTTCTTTAATATGTTAGCAATATCTCTCTTTTACCCATGAAGTATTTTGTCCCTTATCTAAGGATCCTGTAATAAAGACGACTGTCAGGTTTCAATAACTCTCTATTTTTGAAGGCTTGAATTTTTAGTTCCCTCTTTACATGGTTTAACTAATCTTCATTTCAGCCTCATTTTTAACACTCACAGACAACGCTTTTAATTTTAATCTTATCTTACTGTTTACATAATAATTCTAAAATAACTTTGTTTTTTTTTTTCAATTTATGTAAAACTGTCAGCTTTTTAAATATGAAAATATATTTTGTCTACGTGTAATAGCTTAAAAATTATTCTGATTATTTATACGTTAAAAATAGCAGTAATTTTGCAAAACTATTTTTGGTTATGAAAATTATTCATTTTTAGCACTTTACTAATGTAAAAAGTCTAGAATATCTTTTAAACTACTCGATAAATACATTTACATTTTAAGGGTTTATTAACGACCACAATACAAAACTTTGGGCGAAATAACAAATATTTAGGTTGATTTTTACAACAGTTAAACTTATTTTGCCGTTTTGAAGAAAAAATTAATTTTACAAATTTTTGCAATTGCTATTGTAAAGTTTTTTTACGTTTTTTTTAAAGATAAAGTTTTGCAGTTCAATACTAAGATTGTTAATGGTAAGCAAAAAATCGCCAATAAAGTATTTTTTACAATAAATTGTTATGAATTAAAAAAATCCGTCGGCAGAAAACGTACAATTTTTTCTTATATAAGCCTACAGTAACTAAAAAAAATTTACTCCTGGATTTGTTTAAGTTACGAACAGGGTCTTTTTTGCTTATTTCATACATTTAATGAACAGATAACAATCAAACCTCTAATTTTTGGCATTAGTTTTTACACAACTCCAGAAATCTTTGATATGAAACCACATACCCTGATTTGACTAGATCAAATATACTCCTCAAGGAGTACTCATTGATATCCGCTTCGGACCCATCTTTTTCGTGATTTGCTGTAACAGTAGTTGGGTGATCTGTATCGGCCACCATATTGCAGGAGGCCGTCTGCGGGAGAGCCCATACACTACGGGCTATGCCCGGACTTGGAAACACCTTGCACAGCGTACTGCCGACTGTTAAAACGACACCCCTCGTAATTTTTCCTATAACGTTTTCGATTGATTACTTTGCGGATGTTATTTGTTTGTTTTTACTTTAAAACATTTACATGCAGATAATATCTAATGAGAATACTCACTTTATCGATTTTCTAAAATATCGTGGAAACTTGCGCACTTGTCAAATCTAGAGTTCATTCTAGCGTTCTTTACTGTGTTTTTGAGAAATTTAGCGTAAATTTGAATACGATAAACGATACGTTATTATTGTTGTTATAACAAATAATATATTTTTTATGGTGAACTATATCTTAGATTTTAGGGAACTTATCAAAATTACGAAATTTGTAAATTTCTCATTCTCATGATTCCTGATCACACAGTGTTAACTATATAAGGGATCCAAGAAGATGCGTTTTTATTCTTATCTTCAGTTCGTTTGTAAATATGCTGACAAGCAAGGATCATACCTACTAAACGTAAAACTGGTAAACTATCTAACATTAATTCAGAATCATCTCAATACCCATTTACCTGGCATGTGGATAAGAAGGAAAGGACTGTTTTTAGAGTCAGCACGTTTTTTTTTTAATTGTTTTATTGTTGGATTCCAGTAAGAACCTAAGGAGGTATCCATTGAATTCTGGCAGGCAACGGTGGAAGAAATCCTTTTTAGACATCAGACATCACGGAGCAAGAAAAGAGCAAGCTCGTTTACAAAGTTTAAATAAAGTTAAGTTGTATATCAAATACGTGTTAACCCTGTAACGCATTTTTGGCTTTGGCCTGTTCCAGGATTAGTTTTCAGTCCTTTCTACCCTTTGTTTTATTTATCGCTTTTACATTCATACTGTTCTTGCTTCAGTTAGGATTTAGTACTTAAGTATTACTTGAGTCTTCTTCTTCTAAAGGTGCCTATCTTCTTGTAATGTTAACATTTACCCATCTTATTCTATTACTACTAAGTCAAACTAGGTCAGTTACGTTAGACCAATCCATCCCCTAAGATTGACCAACCAATATATTATACGTCTGCGTCCAGGGCCTTTCTTGCATAATGGGTCCAAAGAAAGCCAACATATATATATATTATATATATATATATATATATATATATATATATATATATATATATATATATATATATATATATATATATAATATAAGAAAAAAGAAGTACTTGTGACTCGTTTGGAAAAAAATATAACACTGTTTTTGATGGGTTGGAGTCAATAAAAGGGGCTATTTGTTGACTATTTTTTACTCGAGCTTTCAATTGTGATTACAATTTTTATCAAGAGCTTCTAAAAAATACAAAATGTCTTACAAAGTTGAACTAGAAATAAAAAATTTTTTGTTAACTCACCAAATAAAATTAGTTTTTTATATAAAACTACTGCTTACATAATAAATACAAAAAATATTAATAAAAAAATGCCTTATTCTAATAAATGTTTCTCTGAAAAATTTAGATGAAGTTTCTTAAGAAAAAAATTGAATTTATAAACAAAAATAGAATAGCTACAACCAGCCTAAAATGACATAAATACTAACTTAAACATTTTTATTTTTGACATATTGCCAAAAATAAAATTTTGTTTAAAAAATTCTTCTTTGTTAAGTAACAAAAAAGAAGAAGATTTATTCACCATTGATAGATGCCCGAAAAAATGTAACAAATACATGGAAAATTCAAAATATGATATTTTACTGACTGCATAAATTAAATAGAAATTATATAATTATAAATTTTGCTTAAATTTTGAATTTCTGACCTTTTGTTTAAATTATTATCACTTTAATAAGAAACCATCTTGTGCTTTGGCAGAGCATGTAATAGACAAAGACCATATTATGGATTTTGATAATATTAAAATTTTATGTAATGAAAGTAATAAATTTAAAAGAACTTTTTTGGAAATGGTTTGTATTAGCAAAAGTGATAATAATTTAAACAAAAGGTCAGAGATTCAAAATTTAAGCAAAATTTATAATTATATAATTTCTATTTAATTTATGCAGTCAGTAAAATATCACATTTTGAATTTTCCATGTATTTGTTACATTTTTTCGGGCATCTATCAATGGTGAATAAATCTTCTTCTTTTTTGTTACTTAACAAAGAAGAATTTTTTAAACAAAATTTTATTTTTGACAATATGTCAAAAATAAAAATTTTTAAGTTAGTATTTATGTCATTTTAGGCTGGTTGTAGCTATTCTATTTTTGTTTATAAATTCAATTTTTTTTCTTAAGAAACTTCATCTAAATTTTTCAGAGAAACATTTATTAGAATAAGGCATTTTTTTATTAATATTTTTTGTATTTATTATGTAAGCAGTAGTTTTATATAAAAAACTAATTTTATTTGGTGAGTTAACAAAAAATTTTTTATTTCTAGTTCAACTTTGTAAGACATTTTGTATTTTTTAGAAGCTCTTGATAAAAATTGTAATCACAATTGAAAGCTCGAGTAAAAAATAGTCAACAAATAGCCCCTTTTATTGACTCCAACCCATCAAAAACAGTGTTATATATATATATATATAATATATATATAATATATATATATATATTATATATATATATATATAAATATATATATATATAATATATATATATATATATATATATTATATATATATATATATATATATACAAATTGTACAAAAAATTAAAATTTGTCTTTACAAACATAATTTTTGAGATATTTTTTCTTAGAGTTCTTCCTACAATTGTCTTCCATGTATGGAAAGCTCTCTATATGCTGTCGAATAACATCTTTGTTCTCTTTTGTTACGCGACCTTTAGTAGCTCTTCCCCTTTTATCTTCTTCTAGTAATTAATATTTGGATCCAATTTTAAGGTTCACCTCTCTATGTGTAACTTGACGTGGCTTTAATTTACCATAATTCACAAAGAAAAACACAGCTATTACTATTTGCACTTTAACCCCTTCACTGCATGATTTTTTATTTTTTGTTACAAAAAAGTTTGCAGACTTAATTTTTATTATTTTTACAAGAAAAAGTAATAAAAAAAACTAAACAACTATTTTTTGTTATTTTTTTTATCATGTGTATAGCCATTGCACTATGGAAATTTGCACCTTAATCGTTTTTCCCATTGTACAGGCCAAAGGTAAGTTCCATCCATTCATACATCCTTTACTGGCATAACCTATGCTGGACCTTTTCTCTTCTTTATTTGTAGCGCCTCCTCAGTTATACTTGCTGAAAGTCTTCCCCATTTTGCAATGGTAAATTGCTCTACTATCCTGCATAATGCTTCTGCCAGTTGTGTTTTAAACTGAGCTTGTGTGACTTTAGGCTTCGCGCCGGTTCTATATTTAGCTGAATTCTTGTAAATAATCCAACTGTTAGCAACGGTTAGATCCAGTAAATGGTAAAATATTCTAAAATACCATTTTTACAATAATTTTATTCCATCCCTTATTGCTGTCCAACAATTCAACATCACCCATATGACGGTTGTATTATTGTACAAGATATGGATAACTTACTTCTTTTGTTGTCCTTGATTTCTTATCATATCTCTTGGCAGTAGTTTTAGGAACTTCGCCAGCGAAATTCGATGTAAACGTGACTAATTTGTTATCTTTACACACTAAGCTACTTATTTCCACACCATCGTAAGTACCAACAAACTGGACACTAGTTCCTCGTTCTTCATTTTCATAGCCTTTGCATCCAGAAGCTTAAAATTTGGAATTTTATTCTTTCATACGGTTCCTAAACTAACTGTAAATACCTTGTTTGGAGAGATATACAAGAAAATGTATAAAAGATAAATAATTGGCAAAATAAAGTCTGTGACCGATATTTCTAGCCAATCAGAGCACTACATTTGCAATTGCTCCGAGGTCAGGTTTAAAAGCACGTCTCATTTTTTAATCATTTTCTTATCCTGTATATAATTCTATACGATACGCATATCCAGAGCTATTGTATAAGACAAAAATTTAAAATCCCATTTATGTGGTTTAAACTCCCATTTATGTGGTTTGTTTGGTAGGTATTGCTAGTAGGTGGATGTAGTACCTAGCTTTGGTAGAACAAATTTGCTCATCGACGGGCAGATATTGTTCCATTGGAATTCCATTTGAAAATGCTTCATTTAGGTGATCAATTACATATTGGTCTAATTTTATAAACTCTATCGTAGTTAGGATTGTCACGGTTCAAGGCATTCTCTTTACTATTAAAATATAAAAATTGTCTAATTTTTTCATATATATTTCATATATATATATATATATATATATATATATATATAATATATATATATATATATATTGTAATTCCATTCCAATAAACTGTTTTATATCACTTCGTGTAATAGTCAGTGGTTTGTTAGAATTTTGCTGTATGGCATATAAATTTGACACCTCCATAATTTTGTCTATCTGTGAATAATAAATTAAAATTGTAACGTCTGAGTTTCATTAAGACCAGGCCGTTAAGCAACACCATGCTGCTGGAAGAAACGAGGGCAGAAATAAGTAAGTAAATGCATATTTATTATTAAAAAAAAAATAAACATAATTCAAATTATGAGTGTGAAACAAAAATAAATTTATAAACTGAGACTCAAAGATTCTGCCGGTTGTCGGTATAAAATAACTAAAGTATAAAAAAGTACTCAGCTTTATTTCATTCTGAAGTAGTTGTTCACTTCTCCAGAAAGCGTTCCGATCTTTGTGGAAGTTAGCCGCTGTCGGTGGTTGTTGGTTGGGTTAAGGGGAGTTTTTGGTCTAGAGTGCCATTAGCACTCATTTTCGTCCCCAAATGGGTTTCAAATTCTCTTATCTAATGCATCTAATGTATTCTAATGCATCAGTGGATTTATATATGATTGCTGATTGTTGCCCAAGGTATTGTGGTTGGCTGCTTTCTTGTTCGCCACGATAGTGGCCGTGTATACACGAGACACTAACCAATTTGTGTAACTATAAATTCATTAAGAATGATTGTAGTGATAAGATTAAAGAAAGCGAATAAAAATTCGTATCGGCTATATATAGCGATATATTATATATAAATATATATATATATATATATATATATATATATATATATATATATATATATTATATATATATATATATTATATATATACCTATATATTATATATATATATATATATATATATATATATATATATATATATATATAAAATAAATATATATAATATATCGGCAAATTTCTTGTCAGTCAGCGGCCTCTTATCTTAACAACTCATGATGTTTTATCTAAAATATTAAATTTACTAGATGATGCATAATGTTGTTTGTAAACAACAATAACAAAAAACATGATTACGAGAAAAATATGCGCAGCTGTATACCGCAAGAAATCATACATTTTACTTACCTTTTTAATAACACGTTAAATATATTTACTCAAATTACTTTGGTAAAACCGTTGATTGAATAATCCAAATTTGGATTATTCAATCAACGGTAAAACTAACAAAAACAATCTGAAGCAGATGTCAGTGTCTAATCGTGTACGCTACCTAACTAAGAAGACACAATTCTGGTAACCAACACCATCTATGATTGTTTAGTCTACTTACGCTGGTTAATACTGCAATGTTAGTGAACAACGTTATGCACAAACTGATTCATCTTTATCTTCTATTAAAATAAATGTTTATTTTTAGTATGTTGTTTTCAAACAACATAATGCAGTGAAATGGTAATACGGTTCTAAACTAGTAAACTTTATCCGTAATAAAACCCCGTTGGTAAGTACTTCGTTCTTACTACAGTTCTCTGTTCTTTTAAAAGCGGTATGGTTTTTATTATTCCAAAATTGGTAAATTTACATCATATATAGTCACCGAAATAGTTTACACATTTCAACGCATGCGTTTGTCAGGTCTACACATTATTACCAAAGTAAACATCTAAATTCAAACCATGTTTTGAGATACCTACTAATTAATTTAAGGCTGAGGCTACATAAAAAATAATTATTATTTTTAATTTCCAGTCATGTCCCATGATTAAATCGCTGTTTGCACTTAAATCAACAAATCTCTCTGCTATACTTCTGGCATTACCATACGTTTACCTTTTTAAAAATTCTTTTTTCTAAGATTCCTCTTTCTTTGTAAACTGTTTTATAGGATTTTTCTCGGTCTCTGATTCTAAAATACTTGATGTGTCGTAATACGGTATAAGAACATTAGTTGGAATATCTTTGGAAGAGATATATAATTTTACTAAAACTAACAAAAAATACCTTAACATATGTATTGATTGTTTGACCCGTTCATCATTTTGCTTGAGTTAAGAAGATATATGACCACTGAAAACTTTGGAAGAATCTCGTATTTTAGGAAATAAGCTGAAAATAAGCTAAATTGTAAGAGGTAAATCTTTTTGTAACTTCATGTACCTTCTTTTTATCGGTCTAGATACAAAAATGTTTTTGAAGATAAGCGCCAGAATCAGAATTAAAATGAACTGATATTGAATTAACCCTGGTTTAGTCTGATACTTAATTCTAGCGACTTAGGTCTGGTGATGTATGGTGTTCCCAACTACCTGAAATGCCATAGCTCCAAAAGTATATTGAAAATTGTATGTTTAGTCAGCCTAAATGGCAGCCTGACATCAAGTCAGGAGTGGGGTAAAAGATAACGTCCAATAGGAAGCCCATGATACTAGTAGACAGAACAAGTCTGTTGCGAGTAACGTACGCCACAGAACTATGTCTGCAGTACCCTTGTAGACAAGCACTGGATATGTTCCGCTGCATGTTTTGGCAGTGGGAAGGAAAGAACTGTAGAGAGGGAAATGCCAATTGGAAGATGTCAAAAAGAATGGAACAACACGGAGGATGTCGCACATTGGACAAAGATACTGATCCCGAACATAAGAAATTGGGTGGACTGTTGCCACAGGCGACTGGATTATTTCCTAACGCAGGTGCTCACAAGACACGGCTGTTTTAGAGCCTACCTCTCTAGGTTCGGAAAGGATGACATGCATGAATGCCTTTAGTGTGGATACTCGGACAATGTGACACATACGATGTTAGAGTGCAGCATATGGATACTATAAAGAAACAGAATAAAGAAGCTTTAATTTAAGCTGTGCCTGATTAAAGCTGACCCAATAGTTTATGCAAAATTAACGATTGATTGAAAGTCCAAAAATGTAAATGTTTTCTCATTTTTCGAGATACGATTAATTTCTTATAAAACTTCTTAAATTTTTTAAAATTTTACAAGGCCAGAACTTTTTTTCTAAAAAAATATCTAATCTAAGTGCCATTCTGAGGCCACAATAAACAAGGAAAGAGAGTCTTTTTCCTTGTTTAAGAAATCAAATTTATTTGAGCTATGTTATTGTTTCTCCCAACTGTCACACGAAATCTTATTTATTTTAAAGTTTTTTAACAATTGTGCCACATTTTAGACTGAAAAAATTTATTAAAAATTCTCTATAAAAGGTATATATTTAAAAAATGTGGTTAATACTGACTAGGTATACATGAATGTAGCCACTAAATATGTGGGTAAAAACCCGTTAAAAATTATTTGATTGCAATTAGTTTACATTATTTGATATTTTTATTAATAGGGTGTTAAACTTACCGTTAGATTTGGTAACATGGCGACATATGACTCCACGTGAAGTTGCTAGTCCTGACACGGTGTGTCTACGAGGACTTTAGGACAGCAACTGATTGATTGAAATGACAATCTTGATAAGTTAGGACGGAAGTGGTAACAGAGCAGTCAATGTCACGGTTTGTAGACTTACTACGATTGCCTCTTCCGACTAATCAATGAACATTAAGCCCGAAACTGTACTCTTGTGACGTAATTTGAATCGTAACATTGTTAATCGGCGTTTTCATGTCTTTGATGTATAGAAAATAGTAAAGATAGTTATGAAATAAAGATATTTAATGGATTGTAATATCTAATTATGGAAAACTGTTGATATGTAGGTACACTTCATCTAATTTATATAACGATGCACGTCATCGGCGTCATAGCCTGTGACGTCACATGATACCAACACAAAATATTTAGGGTGTAGGTGTGTTCTTTTTTAGAATCACTTTACCGAGTACACTGGCATTACAGCCACTAGACATATTTTATTATATACGCGTAGAAATAATATTTAAAAATTTCTATTGATGTTAACTTAAAGAAATACACAATAATATGTTTCATTGAATTTGTATAAATGCATTATAAAGCGTTTTTATCAAGAACATTTGTTCGGATCACACTGTAACTGTAATCGAACGAAGGTAAAATTCTGGCATACATTGGTAACACTCATTTGACAGTTGCGGTGTTGACACTTTTTGTACTTCATTATTTTGAATTTTAAAGTGAATATCTCTTGTTTTATATTTTCAACTATTTAATAAAATCTGTTCTTTTTAGAACAAAATTAGTGTGTTTTATTTCAAAAATGTCACGTAAGAATTTAAATAGTCGTTGTAAAAAGATGGTAATACTTTTGCAATAATTATGTAATCTATTCGATTTAAAATGGAGTCAGGATTTTTTTTATACTTTGGCAACTATGTCAACTTCGATCTCTGATGTAGATAATGACGTAAGTCGTTATCTAAATTAGATGAAGTATAGTTTGGTACTTAAAATTAATCAGAATAAAGTTTTAGATTTATGTATATCTAGAACCATGGCCTGGAATCTTATATGAACGACTTGGTTCATTCCCCCATCACTTTGACCCCAGCGAGTTAATAAAGAGAAATGACAGCCTATCTCTCTCACGAAGACTTTAACCAATCATAAACCAAATAACATAATCAAACGAAGCAATGTCAATTCTGTCAATCCAAATTAATGACAGATCTTCCGTTTGTTTACAAGTTTTCAATTTTATTTTATTATCTTTAACTTTCGTATGCATTTATTCTTAGTAATTTTAATTTAAATTTGGTTACTTAATTTTTAAAGTTTATTTTGAGTTAC
This sequence comes from Diabrotica balteata, assembly GCA_918026665.1. NCBI lineage: Eukaryota > Metazoa > Arthropoda > Insecta > Coleoptera > Chrysomelidae > Diabrotica > Diabrotica balteata. Next base: position 80,888,971 of record OU898281.1, on the reverse strand, counting down.
CTATTGTAGCAAAGAATTTTTGTGTTGTGCTAGTAACAAAACTAAACATGGGGAATTATTGTATTGTTCGTTGTGTACAAATCATGGAAAAATTACAAAAAGAATGATAGTAAGTTGTCAGAAAGCAAAAAATAATAGTATTTAACTTCTGCAAATATGTGTAATAAATATTATGTAATTATTTTATAACTGTTTTATCTTAAACAACAAATAAATATACGTATATCTAGAAAAAAGTGTGCATCTTATATCCTTATTTTCCAATAAATTTTAATTAGTAACGAAATAGCCCACAAGAGGCGCTAAAGGGTATGTAATGGTATGTATGTAAGGGGTGTTCATTCGAATTTGCCGCCAAAAGATGATTAGTATTGACCCCAGCCGCAAGGGACCTAATGAACAAAATTTATACATTGAGTTGCCTATCTATTTCTACTGTTATATTATTTATCTATGATCTAGAACTTTAATGTCCATTTTACACTGAAAATTTTTCACATATACTGAATTATTAATACTGGATTAACTAGTGAATGAATTACCATCCCTTAGGGTCAGATAGGATAATCCGAGTTAGAATTACTTTTATTCCGAGTTAGAATTTAACGTAAGAATTTAAATAATGTGTAATAAATTTTAATTAGTAAAACACGTAACTAGTTTATTGTATTTCCAATAGATATAAATATACACTACATAATTATTTTTTTCATTTTTTTAAAGTTTTTATAATAAGTCTTCAATGATAGCTGTTTGTGTTTTCATCGTTACTCTTTTATCTCTTCTTGCTGTAGGTTCACATTTTCTTTGTTTTTAAACATCTTGAGGTTTTAAGTTTTTACTCGAAATTGCTATAAAATAATTATGATAATAAACAGAATTGATCAGATCAGATCAGAATGAAATTTTAAAGTTTTATCCTACCTTATACAAAGATATTCTTATGTAAGGTACTCTACAATAGGTACGTTTTATAACTACAATAAATAACTTTTCTTCGTTAATTAAAAATAAGTTTTTACAGAAAACAACACCAAATTTTCAAACACAAAAATATAAAGTAAACTAAGATATTTAAGAAACGATAAAATATCTAATAAAGCAAATATTAACTGAAAGATAATTACCATGAACAAACTGTGATAATAAATAAGTTTTGTATTCTTGTGTACTCTGGTGACCTAACTCAAGCATCCCAACCCCAGTCGGAAGAGGCAACCGACGGAAGAGGCAACCTTGTTTCAACAAGTCTTAACTTTATTTGTATACTTAAGACAGAAGCCAACATTATTTAAAATTGTAAAAGATAAAATAAAATAATATAACAGTATCAACCATCAATGATGTTGTTTTAAATTAGTATGTGAGTTGCATTGTGGTTAGAAAATTATGTGGTTATCGTTAGGCAACCAACTATACATGTTTCCAGTAGTGTTGTGAATTAGAGACTCTAATATAAGGCCCTTTATGTTTCTTCAACATTTGGTACCTGGAAAATGGAAACTAGACATATGTGGGAAGTTGGATTCTTGAAAATTTATTGTTATTAGTTGAATACGAATTAATATATTTTATATTTGAAAGAGTAATTAAATGGTTAACGGACGACGTGGTGTAGTTGTTTTTTGTGTGTTAACAATTATATGAAATGAACAAAATTTGATGATTGGAACGTGGTTTTGAAATATGTTGATCATATAGTACTCAACTTATGACTTAAGAAAAGGGCCTATCTGTTATAAAGCAACACTAGGTACATAAGAAATATAAAAGGATAAGTTATAAGTTCATAAGTTGAATGGACTATTGGTATATATTGACCATACTTATGAAAATGAAATGTTTGTAGGTGGCTTTGTTAAATTTAAATAAAAAATCATGAAATAAAATCAAGTAAAGAGTCATATGTTAAATAAAGTTTAAAATCTATGTAGTTTAGCATTCTATAATGGTTACAAATCTCCTTGTTCAAAATTTTCAGTTGGAAGGTGTTCTTTAAGTTGACTGGAACAGTTTCTGGAATTTTTATCTTACAAAAAGTAGGGAAGACCTGGTGATTTATACATTGGGAACTTTTGGTACATTTTGGAACTTTTATACATTGGGAATTTTATTTTCCAAAATTAACCAAATTCACCCCAATATCAAGTACACCATGGAACTACAATTATCCATATCAATCAATTTTCTTGATCTCACCATTACCAGATTAAATGACCACTTCGACTTCAGTATCTATAGGAAACCTACACAGACTGACCACGTAATACCATTATCATCCAACCACCCCATGTCACATAAATACGCAGCTTTTCATAGTTACATACATCGCCTAGAAACCATTCCACTTTCAGATTTAAACTACAAAAAAGAACTTAACATACAAAACATTCGGAAACATTCGAAATCTCATCCAACGTTCGGTTGAAAACATCCATATTTCTTTCAAAGTACCCAATGATTTGGGTTAAAACATATCTAATTCAAAAGATCCCATCAATTATATGAACCGGAGTGGAGTATATAGATTAAAACGTTCAGATTGCAATGCCACCTACATAGGTAGAATATGCAGACCACTATCTTCACGGTCTCTAGAGCACACAAAAAGAGAAAATACTTCCACTTTCTCTCAACATCTCAAAGAACACAACCACATCCTCAATATCCCAGAAGACGTTTAACTTATTCACAATATCCCTCAAAAAAAGTTCCTCAAATTAGACTTATACGAAGACCTCGAAATTATTAAAGAAAAACAAAACAGCCCAAATTGCGTTAATCGTCATGTCTCATTTAATCGAGACTTCCTCCCTCTCCATCGCCAACTATTCTCATAACCTACACCCTTATTTTACTTCTACAATAAAAATCTATATTTATCATTATTCGTTCGTCTAATACTCATCTTCCTTAGTTCACTCCAAAAACTTTTCTTTGAATACATCATACTCTCCATCTTTCCCAACTTCTTTTTATTTAACTCAAACTTCAAGTCTGACCCCCTATACCTAATGTTTTCCATGCTTCTTTTCTACACATCTAAATTCAGATTAGATTATTCGTCATCCCCCCTTTCAAATTAATTATTTCTTATTTTACTTCTCCACACAACTCCCTCAGGGTTTGTTTCGGTTTTCTGGGGACCTCAGCCTTCTGTAGTCTTTCCGTGTCTCACATTTTTTTTTTCAAAAAACACCATAATTTTCTCCTTTTTACTTAAATTTAACAGAGCTACATACAATCGTTTCATTTTCACAATTATGGTCAATATAAACCAATAGTCCACTCAACTTATGAACTTATAAACTTATCCTTTTATATTTCTTATGTACCTAGCATTGCTTTATAACAGATAGGGCCTTTTCTTAAGTTATAAGTTGACTACTACATGATCAACAGATTTCAAAACCACGTCGCAACCATCAAATTTTGTTTATTTCATATAATTGTTAATGTTTGACATTAATGTAAGATAGGCTTAACGTAAACCTGGTAACTACTTCACTTCACTTCGTCTTTTTGGCTTGCATACAAGTGCATCCGCCAGCACATTTCTTGTGTGTTGCAGTTTGTCTTGCTCTTAGCAATACTGCAGCACTTCTCCTTAAGATATAGATGATTTCTTTAAGCTTAATTATATATGCAGTTGAAGGGCAAATATATATGCGTTGAATTAAACCTTGTGATGAAAGATGTTAGTTTAGACAGATAGTACAACATAGGGTTATAACTCTTCTCGCTCCGGGGTAACGGCAGAGCTAACACAACCAGAAATGTTACCTCGGTTAGACTAGAACCCAGGAAAGGATAGGATAGAAAGATTTGGATTAATTGAGTTTGTATTTCATAAATTTAACTTGTTAATATTTAAATGAGTAATAATTAGTTTTAATTGATTAAAAGTTATGTTGGTAAGGATTTCTTGTATATTGAAACTATCGGGTACTCCTAATTTTTTTAGTTCTTTTTTTAGGTAAAATTGTGCGCCTTTTCTTATGGGGCAATGTAAAAGTATATGGTCAATGTCCTCCTCTGTACCACATTCACAATATGGATGCTCTATTATTTTTAGTCGGTATAGATGTGAACCTGTAACACAGTGTCCTGTCCTCATCCTTATTATATTGGTCAGATGTCTTCGGTCTATATATGGGAATTTTTTAAACCAAGGTTTGTTTGGAAATGATGGCTGAATTTCAGAATACCATTTCCCTTTAATTTGTGTTTGAGCTTTCCAGCATATATCATGTTCCTTTCTTATTTTGCTTTTCAATATTGGCCAGATATCTGAATAGTTTATTTTTATACTTTGAGGTATGTTGAGTGATCTCCCAATATTTGCCAACTTATCTGCATATTCATTTCCCTCTATTCCTGAATGTCCGGGGATCCAACATATCTTATATTTGTTGTTCCCTGAGTTAGCTTCTAGTAGAAGTTGTCTCGTTTCTAATGTGGTATAATCATTATTTGCATTTATGCCAACTTCTGTTAATTTCTGTATAGCACTTCTAGAGTCGCTAAAGACTATACAGTCAGTTATACCTCTGTTCAGACACTCTTTTACCCCCTTGCCAATTGCCACTATCTCTGCTGTACATATGTTCATTGCTGAAGGTAGCCTAGATGAATATGAATAGTTGATATTGGGAATGTATACACCATAACCAGTCTCTGTTTCGTTAGCATTCCCACTTTTTGATGCATCAGTATAGATGAATAAGTATTTTTCTATTAATTGTTCTGTTGCTGCTTTGAATATCATATTCAGATGAAGATCTGACTTGCTGATTTTTAGTTTCACTGTGGGGATTTGTGTGTATTGTATGTCCATGTTGAAAGAGAAGCATGGTATTACATTTGCTGTGTAAATTATATTTTTGTATGGTTCTAGATGGTCAAGTGCTTCCACAAGGTAAGGTCTCTCTTTTTGTTTCCAGTATCCTATATTATATTGACATGCCTGTTTTATTTCTTTGATTACCATTAAAATTGGATTGTTTTGAATGCTGAACATTTTTGTCATGAATTTTGTTGCCAACCATTTTCTTCGAAATTCAAGTGCCATCTCTGCAGTTTCTGCCAGCAGTGCTGTTGTGGGGGTTGACTTCATGCACCCGAGAATAACCCTTAGAGCTTGGTATTGTACAGTATCAAGTTTACGCAAGGTGTTTTTGTTTGATGGTTTTAAGAATATGCTGCCAAAGTCAAGATGAGATCTTACCAGACCGTAATATAAAATTAATAGAGTAGCAGGGTCCCCACCCCACCAGGTTTTGCATATTGCCCTCATTACATTGATACCTTTGATAGCCTTGCTTCTTATGTTTTCAATGTGAGGGTTCCAGTTAAGGTTTTCTGTGAGGGTTACTCCTAAATATTTTATTTCTGTTTTACGAGGGATGATCTCCTTGTCCATGATGATATCTGGGTATGTGTAGGTATTACGTGTCTTTGTAAACCACACTACATTGCTCTTGTTTACTGATATAGAGAAGTTATGGTTCCCTAGCCATTCATTTATGTCTGCAAGAATTAGATTTGATCCTGTTGCTACTTGGATTGGGTTGTGGTGTTTGTTTAATAGGACTAGATCATCTGCATATGATAATAAAATGCATTCCTCTGGTATTATTTCATAAATTGAGTGTATATAGATGTTGAACAGAAGAGGACTGAGTGGTGATCCTTGAGCTAAACCTTGTGTTGTGAAGGCTGGGCCTATGAGATTTTCTTCCTCATCTTTAATATATATTTTCCTGTTATAAAGAAGCTTGAATGTGAGGTTAACCAGGTCTATTGGGAGATTTAAATCTAACATTTTTTTATAAAGTACATATATGTTTACATGGTCATATGCAGCCTTTATATCTAGAAAAGTTCCTAGCACCCATTTGTTTTTTGAGATAGCCGCCTGGATATATGATGTAAGAAAGGCAATATTAGTCTGTATTCCCATACCTTTTCTGAACCCTGATTGGAGGCTGTTGAATGTAAGGTTATTTTCCAATATCCATTCTAATCTGTTTTTAATGAATTGTTCCATTATTTTGCCCACACATGATGTGAGGGCTATGGCTCTGTAGCTATCTAAAAGTTGTGGATTTCTGGTAGGTTTGAGAAATGGGAGTAATACTTGAGTTCTCCAGCTCTCTGGTATCTCTTTTCCCTCCAGTGCTTTATTGTATATCTTAAGTAAGTTTTTTAATGCTGCCTCTGGTAAAAATTTAATCATTGAATATGTGATATTATCCATGCCCGGTGCTGTGTCCTTTTTGTTGTTTATACCTTGTTTAAGTTCATACATGGAAAAAGGCTTTTGCGTACCATTGTTTGCTACTAGAATGAATTCAGGATCTATGTTGCATACTGATAGATTTGTTAAGATGGTTTCACTAATTTGTGTATTGGGTAGTTTTTTTTTATATCCCTGTTGTGAGTTGCAAAATTTTTTAACAGTACACCATACATAACTCATATCAGAGTTTCTGTTCAATGTTCCGCAAAACTTTCTAAAATTGTCTCTTTTCTTCTGCTGTAGTATCTTTTTTGTAGCTGCAATTGTTTTTTTTGGCATGAATATAGTTTTCCATTGTAAATTGTGTTTTCAGTTTCAAAATGGCTTCTTTTCTGTCTTTTATTTTTTGAGAGCATTCCTGATCCCACCAGATGCATCCTATTTTTCTCTTTGTCTGGTTTTTATTTGGTATAGTCACATTGGCTGCCTTCTCCATTGTTTGAACTAGCTCATTATATTCCAGTTGTTCTAAATGTGGTGTTTTATTTAATATATCATGATATTCATCCCAGTTAACTCCTTTATAGTTTCTCACGCCTTTGATAATCTTTTCCCTATGATTGGTTAACGAGTTTTGAATATTTATTTTTATGGGATAGTGATCACTGAAGCCCAGGTCATTTATCACTGTCCACTCGCATTTGTGGGCTTCACTGCTGGTGGTAATAGTCAGGTCTACTGCACTTCTCCTTTGTCCTGGTCTGGTGAGTCTTGTTGGAGTACCATCGTTATGTATAAACAAATTGTTTTCATCAACAAATTCCTGAATATTGTTGCCACTTCTGTCACATATTTCACATCCCCATGCTGCATGATGCGCGTTGAAGTCTCCCATGATAATAACCGGACCTTGTAGGTGGTTAATTAGTGTAGATAGTTTGTTTTTGGTGATATTATTGGTGGGGTGAGAATATATATTTACTATATTATATTTTTGAATTTTAATTATTATCGTTCTGAATTTGCTGGTTTCTATGTTATTTCTACATTTTAAAATATCATACTTTAGGTTTTTTTTAATTAGTGTAGCTATACTAGTACCTTCACTCATATCGTTTCTGACTATATTATATGTTTTAATATTAAATTTATGTATTGGTTTTAAGAAGGTTTCATTGAGTAGTACAACATCTGGTTCCTCATCCCTGATTAGTGATATTAGATTACTGAAATTAGAATTTACACTACGTATATTCCATTGTATAATTTTAAGGTTTGTATTAGCCATTTTGAATATGTTAAAAATTTGTGGATGAGATCTAAATTTTAATTTGATTTAATTATGCAAATATTAAATTATTATTTTGATCTTTTTTATTACATATCTGGCCTATCCAAATCTTCTGATGATTTGGACTGCTCAAAATATGTATTAATTAGGTCTCTAATTTGGCATTTATGTTCTATTGGTGTATTTAAAAATTTCTTATAATAATCTTCAACTTTGTTCTGAATTTTTGATTCTATTGACTGTGTATCTGACCCAGCTGGGTCTTCTTTGTCTAAGTTTCTATATGGACTAGCTTGAAAGTTTAGAGTTTGTGGCCTGTGTTCTGACCATTCCTGTCTCCCATTGGGGTGTGATAGTAGCTGGTTATGTGCTTCTTTGTCGTAACTGCCTTTCTTTACAGGAGGAGATGCGTTTGTCGTTGATACATTTGAGTATGTTCTTTTCGATTTGACAATGTTACTGCTGTTGATAAAAGTTCTTCTTTGATTAATTTGTATGTGATTGTCTGATTGCTTTCCTTTATTTTGTAGACTAGGGAATTCAGTTTGTAAGAATCTATATGTTTGTGCCGTATTGGATGTAGTTGGTAGGTAAGATTTTGGGTGCAAAAGACTGGCCTCATAGTATGTTGTATTCTGGTATACCATGGTCTTTTTGATATTGCATTGTCTTTCATATTCGGGACAGGTTTTGCTTGTGGCCTGATGATTCGTTGATTTACAGAAGTAGCAACATGCATCACAAGTCTGTATTGAGTTTTCTTCTGGATCATGTGGATTGCCACAGTTCTGGCATTTTTTATTACTCTTGCACTGTGTTTTTGTGTGCCCATAGGCTAAACAGTTAAAGCATTGTGTTACTCGTGGTATGTAAGGAATTAGAGGAATAGATAAGTAGCATAATTTTATATTTCTAGGGATTATTGTCCCTTCAAAAGTTATTAAGACGGTTCCCGTTGGAACATATTCAAATGTTCCATCTTCGTTTACTTTTTTCCTAGTAAATCTTTTAACTTCTAATATTTTAAATGGGCTTTCGCCCATATTTTTTATGTTTTCTTCCGTAAACACGGGATTTATATCCCTTGCTATTGCTTTGCACGAGACACAGTTTCTTGGTATATATATTTTATACTTGTCATTCAGGTTATTATTTTTGGTAAAATTATTTGCCGCTGATGCGGATTGAAAAATCACACCCAATTTATTTTTTCCTTTTTCTTTGACTTCTAATACATCTTTGAGATTTAATTGAAAAATATCTTTGGCAATTTTCAAATGATTATACCGACCTATATTATGACCTTTTTCAATACCCTCGATAATTACAATAAATGGACCTATTGCTGCATTGCTGTAATTTAAATTATTTAAAAAAGTATCAGTTTTGTTAATATTCGGAACTTTTTGTTCCGTTTTTTCTTTCTTATCAGTTACACTCATATCAACATCAATATTAAAACTTTCAAGGTCAGGAGGAACTGGCCCTCCTGAGTCGTCAGTCATTTTTATGTACCTTAAATATGCATTTGTTACCCTTATCTATCGACTATTAAATGTACAAGCAAAATTTTCAAATAATATATAAGTATATAAAAAATATAATCAAAGGTTAAGGTTTATAAACAGAGGAAAACGTTAGTAAGCTCTCACCACAGGTTTCAAATTTGCCTCCTGTTATGATTCCACTCACTTTTCACGTCCGTCACCTTTCACTCTAATTTGACATTTGAACCTGGTAACTATGTCAAATATGTCAATGTCAAGTCAACACGACTTCCCAACGGGGACAATGGGCGACATGATCATGTTGTAATGTATGAATATTATTAATATATGTTCAGCCAATACAGTAGTTTAATTGAGACCTTATTAACATACTTTAAACATAGCGCAGTCAATTTATGGAATCTACGTGTCCAAGGATAAAGTTAAGTGCTAAGTTTATTAAAAAGAAAAATTTAAATGTTCCCAAAATGGCAAGCATGGTCAATGGAATAGGTTATGTTAAGTTACTCCAAGATTTCGACCTCCAGGGTCAGAGTGCCGCTTCTGAATGGAAATTTTGGAAAATTTCATTCGAAGATTATTTAGTAGCAACAGGACAACACGACGCTGTAGATCAGGTGAAATTATCCATCCTGCGAAATATTATTGGCCATGAATCAGCACGGATTATGGCTACTTTTGTTATCCCTGATGAAGAACTAAATAAGTATGAATTCACAATGCAGCTGTTAGATAAGTATGTGAACCCAAGAGTTAACGAATGCTTTGAGAGGTACAACTTTATAAAACGAGTACAAGAAGATGGGGAGACATTTGAACATTTTTTGACAGAGTGCAGACATTTGGTTAGAAGTTGCAATTACAATGCCCTAGATCCCGATGAGTCATGTGAAGACAAGGCATTAAGAGACAAAATTGTTATGGGAATTAGGGATCCGACCACACGAGAAGCCCTCCTGCGAATAGACAAATTAAGTTTAAATAAAGCTATAGAATTCTGCAGAACAAGTGAGCAAAGTAGATCTCAAAATTTACAGTTTCAATATAACACAGGAAATATTAATCATACACAGAAGATAGAGAAAAAGAAATATGATATAAAGAAGAAACCTTGGAATGAAGAGAAATAAGTTGAAGAAGAAGTTTTTTTATGCAGAAGGTGTGCAAAAAAGCATGGTCCGAGGGAATGCCCAGCTTATGGCAAGAAGTGTAACAAGTGTGGACTAAAAAACCATTATGCAGTTGCCTGCAAGGTCAAAAATATTAAAAGTACTGAAAAAGATGATTGTGAGTCAACCTCTTCTAATGAATTTTTTGTAAGAAATGTTAACAGCAGGAAAAAGGTATGTAATGTTGATTTGATAGACACTTGGGAAGAGTATATAGAGGTTGAAAATTATAAATTAAAAGCTAAGTTAGACACAGGGGCAGATGTAAATGTTATTCCTTTAAATGTTTATAAAAAATTTAATTGTCAATTTAAAACCAGGCCTACTGAATATGTGTTAAAGGCATTTGATGGAAATGTGTCTCATCCTATAGGTGTAGTAAATTTAAATGTAAAATGTAAGGGTAAGAATATTTTTGAAGATTTTGTCATTGTGGATGGTGCAAGTCAGGTTCTGATATGTGGACAAACATGTTTAAAATTAAGTTTGGTAAAACGTATTGATTCTATAAAAATAAATAAGATAGGCCGGTCTGATTTAACAGATAAATTTATCAATGAAAATTTTGAAGTTTTCACAGGGTCAGGCAAATTTCCTGGCACATATGAAATTACAACAAATGATAAATTTGAACCAGTTTGCTATCCACCTACCAAGTGTCCAATAAAAATTAGAAATTCACTTAAAACTGAGCTAGATAGATTAGTCCAAAGAAAAGCAATTGTTAAGGTAGAAAACATAGACCCCAGGGCAAGTATTAATAGAATGGTGATAGTCGAAAAGAGTAATGGTAAATTAAGAATATGTTTAGATCCCTCAGATCTGAATAAACATATAGTACGCAAACCTAGAGTTGGGGAGTCCATTGAGGAAATATGTTCAAAATTATTAAACAAAAATGTATATTCTGTTTTTGATTTATCTGAAAGTTATCACCAACTTTCAATTGATGAAAATTCTTCATGGAAATGTTGTTTCTCTACACACTATGGAACTTACAGGTTTTTAGTTTTACCTTTTGGGTTATCAAATTCTCAAGACCTTTTTCAAGAGGCAGTTGAAAAGCATTTTGGTGATATTGAAAACATTGTAGTTTGTCATGATGATATGATCATAGCAGGGGCGTCTCAAGATGAACATGATCAAGCGGTCAAAGAGGTGATAAATAGAGCAAAAGAGGTGGGTGCTAGATTTAATAAAGAGAAAATTCAATTTAGCAAAAAAGAAGTAAAGTTTATGGGACAAATTTTTTCTCATTTAGGAATGAAAGTAGATCCTGAGAGGACAGATGCTTTATGTAAATTAGAAACTCCAAAAAGTAAATTAGAGTTACAAAGAATAATAGGTTCCTTTAACTATATTAGACGTTATGTTAAAAATATGGCTGAGCACATGCAAATTTTATGTGAACTTTTAAAAAACAATGTAGAATGGCAATGGTTGCCTAAACACCAGGAATGTTTTGATAAGTTAAAGAAAATAATTTCAAATTCTCCAGCTCTGGTACCATTTGATCCAAATAAAAAGATAGTTTTGCAATGTGATGCATCCAAAAATGGAATTGGGTGTTGTATGTTTCAAAACTATGATGGTATGTTGAAATTAGTTGCATGTTCATCTAGGTCTATGAATGAACATGAAATAAATTACAGCCAGACAGAGAAAGAGTTATTAGCCATTTTTTATGGTACACAAAAATTTCATAACTTTATTTACCAGTGTGATGTTGATGTCCAAACAGATCATAAACCAATAATTTCAATTATGCAGAAACCAATATGCAAAATTGGGTCAGTAAGGTTGCAGCGTTTAAGGCTAAAATTATTAAAGTACATATTAAATATTTATTATGTTCCAGGAAAGCATATTCAATTTGCAGATATGCTTTCTAGAGCTAGTTTAAAGGCACAAACCCTTGATTTAGAGATGTTTGATATGGTTCATTCAGTCTCACTATACTTACCAATGACAGATAAAAAAATATATCAGTTCAGAGAAGAAACCTCTAAAGATAAAGTTTTGGCTACAATTGTTGATTTTTATTATAAAGGCTGGCCTAAAGAAAACAAGATTCCAGAGTATATAAAGCCATATTACAGTATTAAAAATGATATATATATTGAAGCAGGAATTGTTTTTGTTGAAAATAAAATAATTGTACCAAAATCTCTAAAACAGGAAATGATTACTCTGTTACATAAAGGTCATATAGGAACTAGTAAAAATATTAATAAAGCAAGATCTTTATTTTTTTGGCCAAACCTTAGGGATGATATTGTCCAGTTTATAAAAAAATGTAGAATTTGTGAAAAATTCATGCCAAATAATTATAGAGAGCCAATGTTAGCACATTCAATACCAAAATTGAGGTTTAATAAAATTGCGGCTGATATTTTGGAATTTGGTGGTAAATCTTACTTAATTCTAATAGATTATTTTTCCCATTGGATAGAGATGCTATCATTAAATAATAAAACATCTGAAGCCATAATAGATGCAATGCAAGATGTTTTTTCCAGATTTGGCTATCCTCAATTTTTAATTGCAGATAATTTACCATTTATATCATTTAAGTGTAAAAAATATTACGATAATAAACAAATTACAGTCCTGACATGTTCACCTCATTACCACCAAAGTAATGGCCTTGCTGAAAAGGCTGTAGGAATTTGTAAACAAATTTAAAAAAAAAGTTTTACAGAAAACTCTGATTATCGTGAGTTAGTTTTAGAATATAATAATACTGCTATTATTTCATTAAGTGCATCTCCATCACAAATATTAAATAGTAGATCTTTGAGAACAGAAATACCAGTAAATAGTGAACAATTACAACCTAAAATTCAGAATGAGATTTATAAACTGTTATCGGACCAACAACAAAAAACAAAAGTTCAGTATGATAAACATAGTAAACGTACACCAACAACTTATAAAAGGGGGGATAATGTAGTTGTTAAGAGTAGTGTTGATAAAGTATGGTATAAAGCTGTTATTGTAGAAAAAGCTAAAGAACCCAGATCGTACTGGATAAGAAAGGAATGCAATAATAGGATAGTTAGAAGAAACACAAGACACATAAGACCATCACATACAAAATCAGATGTAGCAGACATGTATCTTGAACCTGAGTTGTATCCACACACAAACCCAAATAGTTATAAGGATAATGATAATAATGATTTAAATAATGTATGTATTCAGGATAATGATTTAACAAATTTGTTTAATGAACATAGGAATACTGATATTGTAAGTCCTCATTATAGCTGCTCAAAAAATAATGATAGTAAGAAATGTAATGTTTCAAAATTCGGACGTACAATTAAACCTAGGGTACGCCTTAATCTTTAAGGGGAAGGTGTTTGACATTAATGTAAGATAGGCTTAACGTAAACCTGGTAACTATGTCAAATATGTCAATGTCAAGTCAACACGACTTCCCAACGGGGACAATGGGCGACATGATCATGTTGTAATGTATGAATATTATTAATATATGTTCAGCCAATACAGTAGTTTAATTGAGACCTTATTAACATACTTTAAACAGTTAACACACAAAAAACAACTACACCACGTCGTCCGTTAACACTTAAACAAATATTTATGTTCATGAACTTATAACTTAAAAAGTCTTACATTTACCAGGTACCAAATGTTGTTTTTGACATACTTACACGGCCTTCTATAATTAAGTGTTAAGTTAAATATTACATGAACAGTATATTACAAAAGTTTTATTTTATTCATTCAATTACACTTTCAAATATAATATATGTTAATTCCTATTCAACCAATAACAATAAATTTTCAAGAACCCAATTTCCTACATAAGTCTAGTTTCCATTTTCCAGGTACCAAATGTTGAAGAAACATAAAGGGCCTTATATTAGAGTCTCTAATTCACCACAGTACTGGACACATGTATAGTTAGTTGCCTAACTATAACCACATAATTTTCTCACCACAATTCACTTCACATAAAAAATTTAAAACAACAACATTGATGGTTGATACGGTTATATTATTTTATTTTCTGATCATCTTCCTATTGGGGAACCGTCTCTTGCCGTCTTTACTACTCTATTTGTTGTCATTCGGCTTATATGATTGTTTTATTCTACTCTTTTCACTATCCCATAGTTTTTTTAACATCAATTTTTCCAAATGTTTTCATCTCTGCTGTTTCTAAGATTCTTTTTGTCCTCTTTGTATCAGGTCGTGTTTCGTTTCTTTCCCGATATTTCTATTTCTGCATATTGTTTCATTCAGGCAATCCGCGGCTCTTTTTGCTCTATTCACTTGATTTCCACTTCTGTTTCGAGCTTTCCGTAGCTAGATAATGTGATGCCAAGATATTTGGACTCCATCATTTTTGGGGAATTTTGTCTCATTGGGAAAATTAAGATGTTAAATTAAATTGGTGCAGCATACGTTGTTAGAATAGTATTGCGTCGCCTGCCTAGCAGTTTATTTTAAGTTGTTTTTCTCCCATTTGGTATCCTTTTTTAGTTCTTACTTTTCTTATTATTTCATCCATATTCAGGTTGAACAATAAAAGACTCAGGGGTTCTCCCTGTCTTATCCCATTGTCAACTTTAATAAGGTCGGTTAGTTCTTCTTTTACTTTTACTTTTATTGTGTTTTTTTTTTGGTAAATATTTTCAATCGTTTTTATTATTCCAAGAGATATTTTTCTTGCGTATAATAAATGGATAACGCCCTTTAACTTGACCCAGTCACATGCCTTCTTAAGATTCACGAAACATAAATATGCCGGTTTGTTGTATTCTAATGATTTCTCTTGTACTTATCTCATAAAACCTTGTTGTTCTTCTGCTAGAGATATAATTTCATTCTGTTTATTTGTTATCACTTTGGTTATTAATTTTAGTGTTAAAAAGGTATTAGGATGCTAGATCTTCATTCTTGAGGAGTTCTGCAATGCTCTATTATTTTTTTGGTTAGTTTTAATAGTTGTTTGGTCAAATCTGGTCCTTCGCACTTCAGGAGTTCGTTCGGTACTCTGTTTTCTCCTGGTAATTTTATATGCTTTAATTTCCTTAATGCTTTCTTTACCTCTGCTTTTTTCTTATGGTGCTTATCCGTTACGGATCTTAGACACTAACATGACTATTCTAACTTTGTTGACTGCTGTCCTGAAAAGTCGGGTAGTGGTTATGTTAAACCATTTTTGCAGGTTATGCAGTCAGGATAGTCTTCTTCGCCCTGGACCTCTTTTCCATAAACTTTCCCTTGAAGTATGGTCCGAAGTAGATCATATCGTTGTTCATTGCGCATTATATGAGCCAGGTATTCCAGTTTGCGACGTTTTATGGTTACGACTAGTTCGCGCTCTTTACCCATTCTATGTAGTACTTCTTTGTTCGTAACTCCATCTATCCAGGAAATCCTCAACATGCGTCTATAGCACCACATCTCAAATTCTTCGAGTCTCTTTAGTGACGCTTCAGTTAAGCTCCATGACTCCACGCCATATAAAAGAACGGAAAATACGTAGCATTTTAGTAAACGAACTTTTATTTCCAATTTTATATCGTGGCTGTTCAAGATTTTTTTCATTTTGACGAAAGCTGATATTGCCTTCTTAATATTTGTCTTAATTTCCGTCGATTAGTCCCACTGTTAATTTAAGTTTGCACCAAGATAACAAAAGTTGGTGATTTGTGTTATAGGTTGTTGGTTAACAAGTCATTGACCAAGTGGTATCCTATTTTTGCTTATAACCATGTATTTGGTTTTTTGATATTAAAATCAAGCCCAAACCTGCTACTTACTTCTGCCACCTTGGAGACAAGTGTCTGCAGACCTTCAAGACTGTCTTCAAAAATGACAGTACCGTCAGCGTATCTTATGTTGTTCAATCGTTCTCCGTTTATAAGTATTCCCTCGTCTATGTCCGTTAGCGTTAGGTTCATGATGTGCTCTGAATATGTATTGAACAATAATGGGGACAATATACATCCCTGTCGCACACCTCTTTTTATATTTATGTCTTCTGTTAACTAATCCCCAACTCTTACAGCTGCAGTTTGTTCGTAATAGATATTGTTTATTATACGGCGATGTCTGCTGTCTTGACCAATTGAATTTAATATTTTCATCAGTTCGTCATGTTTTATTCTATCGAACGCTTTCTGGTAATCAACAAAACACATATATACAGGGTGGTCCTTAAGTAATTGTACAAAAGAAACAGTAGATTCTACACTCAAAATTATTACGATTTAAGCCAAATTGCTTTAATAAAATGTTGACATTAAGAAAGATAGAGGGTGTTAAAGTGCAAATTTAAAATTTTATTTTTCGCTATAACTTTCATGTTTGTAAACATTTGTGCATACAAATTTACAACTGGGTATTTTTAAATATGAGAAATTATAATTTGATGCACACTTTGATGTAGCTGATAGAGGGCGCCATATATGCCACATAATTTGCACTTAACTTTTTTGCTCTTTACGTTTTCTGTATTTGTGATAAAAAATATTAAAGATACATTATTTTAACAAAAAAAAGTATACATGTTAATAACTTCAAAGCTCAACAGTTTTCGAGATAATCGTATTTTAAAAATCAGCTACATAACTCTGATTTAATGCAATTACTCCAGGCAAAGAAGAAAAAATAGACAAAAACATTAATACTTTTGAATTTTGGTATAAAATACCTTTAACTAAAGTTAATAGTTAAATAGAGATTAAATAAAATAAATATATTAGCTGAATCATTAATAATTTGATTTGACAAAACAACAGAATAATAAGATTTTACATAAAACATTTTACGTTTTATGTTAAAGTCATAATCAAAACATTTTGTTTACCAACCAAATTAAAAAATAGTTAAACTAAATATCATAACTTTTAGTCAAAGTAAGTGTAAGTCATAAAAGATCGTCTCATAATAAATAGCATCATTGGTTCCAAAGAAACTGCTGCAGTATTTATTTCTTTCGATAGTTGGTTGCGAATGTTTATGGAATTCTTATAGACACATTGTTTTGATGCGCGTTATATAGCAAAATC
Organism: Diabrotica balteata; assembly: GCA_918026665.1. Taxonomy (NCBI): domain Eukaryota; kingdom Metazoa; phylum Arthropoda; class Insecta; order Coleoptera; family Chrysomelidae; genus Diabrotica; species Diabrotica balteata. The sequence goes on along the minus strand of OU898281.1, from coordinate 80,871,710 downwards.
AAGCGGATTAAATTCTGGGCTACGTGGTGGCTATAATGTATAATGGATGAATATATTCTTTTGAACACATATCCAAATCTTATGGTATATTATGGAACTACATCTTATTTATTGAAGAAGGTAAATAATGTAATAAACTGTGATGTATCTCGTTAATTTGTTACTTAGATACACACGGAATAACTTATCGATGACATTAGTTATTTATATGATTACGTTACAGCTTCGAGTAACTATAATTATATCTCGAACAAATGGACTAATATGATTTACTAACGAAATACTATGCTAAACTAAATTGCTTGTAAAATCCGTAAAATAGTTTCGAAACACAATTCAGATTTCTGCATATAATCTGAGCCTTCTAATAATTGCAAGGCAAACAAACGTCTGTTTGCCTTGCAATTTTTAGAAGGCTCAGATTATATGCAGAAATCTGAATTGTGTTTCGAAACTATTTTACGGATTTTACAAGCAATTTAGTAGTAAGACACATATGTGTTATTTAATACCTGTGCTCTAGTTTTCTAATTGTCCTAATAAAAATGGGCAAACAATTTACGTAATGAATAATAAGTATTCTTTTGGTATTTTTTATAAAATAAATAATTATATCAATATCTCACTACGTTGCCAAGGAATATGACTTCCACAACCAATTCAACGTTCAGGAAGGTTATATTTAAGTATGTTCTCCCTGTATTTTTTCTAGAATGTGGTGGTGTACCATCTTGCATAAACTACATATTTTTGGTTTTCAGCATTTTACAAAAAATAATACAACGCTAACAAAGAAACTTAAGAAGCGATGGAAAAGGGAAATTTTAAACATGATGACGGCCAACGTCTGAATATTGAAACGTTATCTAAAGAAGAAGAATCTAATACTACGCTTGCACTCTGATTCCAATATAATTTTGATGATTTTTAGAGAAACTGCTCATCGAAAGCTAGGGATAAGTTTAATTTGTTTTACGTAAAGAATTTACAACCAACTTAAAGCTGTGAAAATAATTAATTAGTTCCAGAAAAATTAAAGAAGGAATCATGCAATGAATGTTTACAGTTGTTGGTGCATTCTCGTATAAATTCTATCTATCGTATAAAATAAAATAAGAACTAGGGGTTTGTAATATTCGATAGGCTTTTTCTCTAGAATTTTAAAGCAGATGGTTATTTGTTAGGTGGTCTGATCGAAACACTATTTTTTTGCATGACAGTGAAGATTAAAAATTGGCAGAGGGATGCGAAAAAGAGATATTTTGTCATCAAAACTATTTATAACAGGTTAATAAAATTATATGCGGTTAAAAAAAACATTTTTAAAATTTAAAACAACAATTTGATTATAAAATTTCACAACGCTACCGGTGAAGAAGACCTCCCATTTTTTAACTATGCGACAGCTTCGCCTAGGTCTTCCATTTTATGAGCATTTAAAGCTCGAAGAAATCATGTTAATGTTCGTTTGCCGTTACTCCGAGGTTTCTCAATGTCAACTGCATCGAACATGCTTAAAATTAACTACAGAGAATATCAACTATAATACACAAATCACACTGAAACTCTTCAGTTGTTCAAGTTAACAATAAAGTGATACGTTGCCAAACTGTGAGATGATGTACTAAAAAAAAGATGGTAATTTTTTCCGTGGTCTGATCGAAACACTACTTCACAACACAAAATATCACAACTAAAAATTATTATGCAGCTGACTTATAAAATGCGATTATCTCGAAAACAGTTGAAGTTTGAGATTACTAACAAGTATACCTTTTCTTTGTAAAAATAATCTTTAATATTTTTTAACACAAATGTAACTTAAAGAACAAAAAAGTTTAGCGCAAATTTATGCCACATATGTGGCATATGTGATGCTCTCTATCAGTTAGGTACATTAACATATGTATAAAATTATAATTTATCCTACTTAAAAGCATCCCATTGTAAATTGTTGTTCAAAAATATTTACAAACGTAAAAGTTATAGCAAAAATAAAATTTTAAATTTCCCCTTTAACACCCTGTATCTTTCTTAATATCGACATTTTATTAAAGCAAATTGGCTTAAATCGTAATATTTTAAAGTGCAGAATCTACGGTTTCTTTTTGTACTATTACTTAAGCACCACCCTGTATACATCACAATTCACGTCTCTACATCTTTGAACGAGAACTTATATTGCAAAAAGTGCCTCTCGAGTACCCAATGCATCCCTAAAGCCGAATTGTGTGTTTGTGATGTGTTCTTCACAGGGAGTTAGACAGGGATGTGTGTTATCACCACTTTTGTTTAACTTATATTCTGAAGAAATTTTCCAAAACACGCTCAATAATATCGAAGCGGGAGTCACCGTTAACGGAAAATTAATTAGCAACGAGTATAGAGGATCTACATCTTATCGAAAGCTTGAGTATAAATAGTGCTGAGATGGGAATTACTATAAACGCCAAAAAAACGAAGTACATGCTGATTACAAAAAGGCCACAAAATATACATCACCTATTGACAATAAATGGTAACGTGATAGAATAAGTAGAAAAATATCAGTATTTGGGAACTTTGATCAATGAAACCAATGATCATACTGTAGAAATAAACAGACGAATAGAGATTGCCAGATCAGCATTTATACGAATGAAGCCACTCCTAACGTGCAAAAATCTAAATTTGGAGATCAGACTACGTACCATTCGCTGTTATATATTTTCAATATTATTATATGGAGCTGAGACTTGGACATTAAAAAAATGTAATTTAAAAAGAATCGAGGCCTTCGAACTCTGGTTATACCGCAGAGTATTGAAAATATCATGGACTGATAGAATTACAAATAAAGAAGTACTGGAGAGGGTTGGTAAAGAAACAGAACTAATCACCACTATACAAACAGAAAACTGGAATACCTAGGCCACGTGATGAGGGGACCAAAATATGAAATTTTGAGACTGATAATACAGGGAAAGATTCAAGGAAGAAGATCTGTTGGCCGAAGGCAGAACTCATGGTTAAAGAATCTACGTGATTGGTACCAATGCAGATCGATTGATTTGTTTAGAGCAGCAAGTTCTAAAATAAAAATAGCCATTATGATTGCCAACCTCCGTAGGGAGACGCACTCTAAGAAGAAGATGTGTTCTTCACACTTTTTATATATTCTTTTATGTGTAATGTTTAAAAAAGTTTTCAGAAGATGGCTCATAAGGCTTATTATTCGATAATCTTTACATTTTTTGGCATTGGGTTTTTTAGAGATTATTTTAAAAGTTTATCTTAGCCACTGTTGGGGTATTTTTCCACTTTGGTATAATATATTGTTAAAGATCAAGGTAAGTCGTTTTACTTCATCTTTATCCAGAATTTTTAAAAATTGTGAGTATAACTCGTCCGGTCCTGCGGCATTTTCCTCCTTAATGTTGTTTATAGCAGCTTCTACTTGCGCTTCGAGAATAGGGGGTCCGGTATCATCATTTTATTTTGTGTTAAAGTGACATTGAATTTCCTTGAATGTCTTAAGTGTCCCGGCCTTTTTGATTTATAGACGCCTGCGCCTGCTGCTTTCTTGATCTTTTTGTGGAGGTTGAAGGAATCGTGTTTACGTTCCAATATCTCGATTTCTTCACATTGTTCTTCCAGATTTCTATTTTTAGCTTCTCTGACAGCTTTTTTTATCTCTTTGTCTAGAAATTGGTATGCAACGTAGTCTTTCCGCTTGGATTCTCTTCTTCTGTCCATCATCTGTAATATACCGTCGGTCATCCATGGTTTTTTATTTTCTGCCTTTTTCGGTCGTAGGTATTTGTCAAATATTTCCTTCTCAATGTGTTCTAAGTGGTTTATTTCTGTGTCAACATCATTAACTACTTCTGACTTATATATGTTGTTGGCATTAAAGTCACCCATAACTAGCGTTACTTCATTGGTTTTAAACTTACTTACGACTTTCCTTAAATCGTAATAAAAATCCTCTATTACTTCGTCTGATTTGTCTGCTGTAGGTGCGTATATTTGGATTATATTGGTTTTTGCTGGGAATAAATCCAATTGAATGAGCATGATTCTCTCGGATATTTAAACAAAATTCGTAACGTATTTGTTTATTTGTTTATTTAAAATTATTCCGACGCCATGCTTATGTTGACCTTCTGTATACTTGGTGCTCGTTTATTTGAAATTTTCCGATATCAGGCCATCGCATTTCACTGATGCCCTTCTTCTTCTTATGGTGCCTATCCATTACGGATGTTGAACACTAACATGGCTATTCTGACTTTGTTGACTGCTGCCCTGAAAAGTCCGGTAGTGGTTAAGTTAAACCATTTTCGCAGGTTATGCAGCCAGGATATTCTTCTCCGTCCTGGACCTCTTTTCCCATGCACTTTACCTCGACGTATGATCCGAAGTAGGTCGTCTTGTTGATCATTGCGCATTATGTGGCCCAGGTATTCTAGTTTCCCTCTCTGGGACTGTAATTCTCCCCTCGACGCTGGTGAGAGGGCCGAGTAATTGGTCTTGGTCCCTTAATTTGTGAGAGGAGCATGACCAGTGAAACCAAACACAGTCCCAGTGTCCAGCGTCTGTTCACCGGGTGTACACCGCCGCTGGACGCTAAAAGGGCGTCGCAACTGAGACGAGCAGATGCGACGCTTTTTCGCCTTTAGCAACACAAGTACCTACCAACTCTTCCATGGCTACTCAATCCCAATTTTCAATCTCGTCCACCCAAAAAAAAAAGAAAAAAAAACACATTCTCCCAACACATTCCATATGAGTAGCAGACACGTTTACCCCACCGGTCACTTTTTCCATTACACGTCCTGTTTTAATTCCCACGTAACAGGAGAGGCAGCAATTATGTGGAAATTTCAAGCAGACTGCTCAAACAGACTGCCACTGCGTCCGGAGGCAACCGTGAAAAAAGCCTAGAGGAGTAAACTTCGATAAAAAATCCCCACTATCACGGTGGAAGGTATCGTGCCAAAGATATGAGAGATGCGAGGGTTAGAGCATCAAAAACGATCCCTTCGGGATACCTGGCGACCTCTCGAAGTATCAAAGCCTTAGCGCGGTATGAGCGTACTGCCGCGCCAGACGTATAGCACGTCCCGACTCGTGGGACCATTTATGAGTAAAATAAAAAATTTAAAACAGACGGAGATGAAGAATGACGACCATCGGCAAGACAATATGGACAATGCAAAGGAAATCGAAAAAAGAGTAGAGAGGAACAGTCGCATGACGACTTGAAAACAGAATTAGAAGGAGAGATGATAAATAGTTTTGAGAGGAAACTTGTAAGAAGACATAAGCAACAACAAAAACTAAATAGATCGACTGAAGCAGTCGACATTAGTAGAAGACGAAATTACAGAAGATAGTGAGAACGATGAGAAAGAGATAGGGGAAAAACAACCACAGGAAAAAGTTGAAAAAATTAAAGATATATGGCAGAATATCGAGGGGAGTGCGCTGACCAATATCCTGTTTGACGAAGAAGAGGAGGGGGAGACGATAAACATAAAGAAAAGAAAAGCCAAAAGCATGGAGAGGATAAATGACCTCAAGAGGGAAAGGCTGGAGGAGAGCATAAGGTTTCCAAATGAAATAAAACAAGAAAAAATAAACAGGAAATTAGAGGAATTAAGTACAAAACTCGAAAAGATATTTAACAAATTTAGCGAATAGGGAAAAAAGCTGGAGGTGGACACCGATTTAAAAAATTGATAGGGATTATAAAATCCACAAACAACAAAAGGGATGATAATAGGATAACCGAAAAAACCAAACACGAATTAAAATGTGCCCATTGTAAACTAAAAAGAGGAGCAGGAGAAGCAGAAACAAGAACAAGAAAAATCAAAAGGGCATAAAACATGGGAAAAGGGAAAAACATTTATGAGTATATGCGGCAGTAAATGGGAAGAGAAAGTATATCTAAAGACAAAGTGGGAACAAGCAGGGCTACTAGAAACAGTAGAAAAAAAAGAACTGTATAATATTTACAAAAAAGGAAGCGAAAGGTAAAGGTGTGGAAAACATCATTAAAGATGTAGGGGAGGATCTAGCGGAGATGCGAGAAGAAATAGAAGACGGAGAAATTAATTACCTAGAGAACACTAGAAGAAAAGCAAATAAAAAACAATATGGTATACTTTCGTTGTCAGATTAGACAAAGAGCGGGGGGAAGATGCATACAACATGGCAGAAAAGGCTATAAAGGACATAAGGAAAGAAATGAACGAAATCCCAGAGGTCATGCGGGTTATAGTCGCAAACGAACTAAATAAGGAAACCATAACGAAAGCTCTCGAATATGTAGGGCATAGAGATAGTATATCCTGGGAGATTTTAGTAAGAGGGAAGGAATTCGGTGCAGAGATAAGAGTGGAACAAGAGGAAGCTTTACTCATAAAGATGGAAGGAAAGAAATATAACGAAGTTCTTAGAAAAATGAGAGAGAAAATCGACATTGGAAAGATCGGGGTATAGGTGGAAAAGCTAAAAAGAACGAATGGGGGAGATCTACTTGTAAAATTAAATGGGAGAGGGGTTGCGGCAAAGTTGAGGGCCGAACTGGACAGAAAAATGAACGGGATGGACACGGCAATCCGAAGAAAGGAGACTTTCTTCACGATTACTAGTTTGGACCCTGGGGTGAGTGAAGAAAGTTTAAAAAAAGCAATAAAGAGCCCTACAGGCGTCGCAGAGGGAGAGATAGAAGTTAAGGCCCTAGAAGTCCGTACGCCCCTCCAGAGCAGAAGAGCTGAGGAGGTACAGCACAATAAAAATAGGATGGGTTGGGTGTCCAATAATGGAGAGACACAACCCAATTAGATGCTATAAGTGTCTAAGGTTCGGGCACAATACATACGAATGCAAAAAAGAGAGCAGGGCGGCATGCTGCTATAATTGTTTAAAAACGGGGCATACGGTCGCAAACTGCACCAGCAAACCGTACTGCTCGGTGTGCAAAGAAGAAGGGCATAGGATGGACAGGATGGCTTGTCCGTCCTACCGAGCCCTTGTATACGGCAGGAGAAGAGAGGGGAACTCATAAAATACGCCAAAAAAATATAAAATAGACTTTTTGGAAAATGAAGGTGGGCCCATATACAGCCCACCTAGGTGTTATTTTATATCCACGAAGTTTATTTTAATTATTCCAAGTTTACGAAACTATTTTTATTTATTGAATGTTTTTATTTATACATATTTTATCCATACACCGTATTTATTTATTTTATTTATATTAATTTATTTATTTATTTTAGTTTTTATGGTTTTTAACTTTCTCAAAATACGTGAATCCGATGCAGAAATTACCTCTGGGAACTGAACCAAAGTGGCCCTCAAAAATCAACCTGGTATACGGATATTGCAGGTTAACGTGGGCAGAGCCCACGTAAAAGCCTGCAAGCGAGAAACAGACCTGCTCATCGTCCCGCAACCAAACAAAATGATAACGTCATCCGGTGGATGGGTTCAGGATAACGGGAAAAACCTTGCGGTGTTATTTAGAAATAGGGATAGATAGAACGAATGGATAGCCCAGGCTGGCCTCCAAGTATTAAACAATAACAAGCCAACTTTCGTAAGGGGGGCCAGCCAAACACACATCGATATTACATTCGCGACTGAAGGGCTATCCAGGAGAGTACACGAATGGGATGTCCTTGACGATCAGTTATTCACCTACCACCGGTATATAAAATATGAAATAAAGATGAAAGGGGGAATAAGGCGGCCGATAGGACACACGAAAATTTATTTCAATAAAATCACTTACCTGTCGGAGGTCAGAAAGATCAATGAAAAGGAGATTTCTGACCTTGGCCAACTGAGAAGAGCACTAGAAAGTGCAGTAAAGTTGGCCACCGTGGAGAAAAAGAATAATAAAAAAGCCCCCTATTGGTGGACGGATGAGATAGAAGGTCTACGAGAGGGATGCCTCAGAGCTCGAAGGAATTATACGAGAAACCAGGGCAGCCTCGAGCTCAAAGAAATTTATACAGATCTAAAGAAAAAACGTTAAACAAAAAAATAAAACAAGAGAAAAAAGAAAAGTGGCAGACCCTGATAAAAGCTTTGGATGAGGATATATGGGGCAATGCGTACAAGATAACCATGAAGACGCTTAAGATAATCGCCCCATATAGACTTGACGTAGACCAGCGAATGGAATCAGCCGAACTCCTCTTCCCTACCAAGGATCCGCAAAAGAAATGACCGCGGGAGTACCCCAGGGGTCAGTCCTGGGACCCTTACTTTGGAACATACTATATAACGGGGTACTAGAAATACACAAGAAGAGAGGAGTGAGAGCGATAGCATACGCGGACGATCTAGCTTTACTGGTCGAAGACGATACGAATTGGGGAATAAAAGATAAGGTAAATAATGCGATAAGAACGACCGCGGCGTGGATAGAGAAGAACGACCTAAAACTAGCAGTAGAAAAGTCAGAAGCAATAATCTTGAGAGGACCACGAAAAAGAAACGATATAATTTTCGCATATCAAGACTCCGAAATAAGACCCCAAAGGACAGTCAGGTACTTAGGAATAACCTTCGATGACAGACTCTCTTTCGGACAGCATGTGCAAGAAACATGTCGGAAGGCGGAAAAAGGGCCTCAACACTGAACAAGTTAATGCCCAACATTGGGGGACCCGGATCCCAAAAGAGGACAGTATTGCTTCAATCAATACTGTCCATAATACTATACGGGGCCCCAGTGTGGCACGAGGTACTTCGGATGAAAAAGTACAAAGACTCAGTAAAAAAGTATTAGGGCTCAGAGGAAACCCCTGATCAGGGTGTGCAGTGCGTACAGGACTGTATCAACCATTGCTTTACAGGTGGTGGCCGGTTCTGTACCGGTACACATTTTGGCCAGGGAGAGAGCCAGAATGTACCAAAGAGGCAACGGAGCGATAGGTTCAGGGCCACAGGAAAGAGCAACAAGTCTAGGGACGTGGCAGAGGGAATGGGCAGCCGAAGTCGGGAAGGCTGACTGGACGAGATCCCTGATCCCGGACGCAGTGAGGTGATATGGGTGTCGACATCGGCGCGTCAACTATTACTTTACACAGTTCTTGAGAGGGGATGTATCGGTTAGGAAATACACCCATCGTATAGGAAAAACCGAGAACGATCTATGTCCTGAATGCGGAGTGGTGGATGATGCGTAGCATGTCGTGTTCGTATGCCCCACATATTACGTGGGGCGCACCGAGCTGCTGCTGGGCCTGGGATCTCCCCTAGGTGAGCCTCGCGAGCTAATTGATAAAGCTATCGACAGCAAGCATGACTTCGACCTGATCATTGTTTTTGCCACACAGACAATAAAGCATAAAGAAGAAAAAGAGAGGCGACTGCAGACAGGATAACCGTATATTTATCTTTTAACGTGTCTTGTGTCGTAAAAGGAAGCCAGTGGGGGGAGGACCCTATACACCCAAACCACACTGACTGTCTAATTTTAATTTACCATATTTTATTTTTACACGGTTTTACTTATTTATTTTATCATAGTTTTATATATTTATTTACTATATCGTTGTTTTATTCTTGATTTGATTTTATTTATACGTTACTGTTTGCTAAACAATTTTACTTTCAATTTACTTTTCCTGTTAATGTTCTCTATCTTTTCTTTTTTCTTTCTTTGGCTTCTTTTCTATCTTTCATTTCATCCTTTCTCCTCTTTCTCCCTTTCTATTTCTTTTTTTTTCTTTCTCTATTACTCTAAACTATATCATGTTTCGTCTGGGGACAGTCAGCAGGGAAGGACCTTTTACATCCGACCTACACAGACTGCCCCATATAAATGTTAGAATGAATGGATGGATGAGTAGGTGTGTCTAGATGAAAGTAAGGAATGACTGGAGTTGAATGAGACTAAGTATAGATAAATGGGTGGATAAGAAAGAGTGAATATATGAAGGTATGAACGACTGGATTTATTCGTAACTGCCGACTGACATCTTAGGGTTGGTTTCATCATGGGTTGGGAAGCGTCGTGACCGCCCTTTTTCCCGTCCTCGGTCACTTCGCTGTGCGGGGAAGGCGTCCGTGAAGCTGACCAATCCATGGAATTCACGCTGGGGGTGTTAGGGAGAGCTATGAGTAAGGTCGACGGGTCAGACATGCTCGCTAAGAGCGGTTCCAGACCCGCCGGTTGGATTAAGAGGAGGTAAGTTTAGTCGGTAGGCGGTCTCGGCACGCGGTACAGCGTATCGGACTGAACCCGACACACCAGGGACACCTTCCCTGACGGTCTTTTGAAGATTCTCACCTCCCAAAAAAAAAATATGTAGTACTTCTTCGTTGGTAACTCTGTCTATCCAGGAAATCCTCAACATGCGTCTATAGCACCACATCTCAAGTGCTTCGAGTCTCTTCAGTGATGCTTCAGTTAAGGTCCATGACTCCACGCCATATAATAGAACGGAAAATACGTAGAATTTTAGTAAACAAAATGATGCCTATTATATCGATATTTAGTCTTTCCATTTCATGGTTGCCAATATAAATTTTGCCTGCTTCGTACATGGTCTTGCCGTTCCAGGTGCATATTTTAATAAACTGCTTAATTTTTCCTTTACTCCTTCCTCTTCAATATTTATTTCTTCGTTTATCATTACCTACCTCTGGTATTGGTGGTTCAGTAGAAGAAAAAATATCGAACTAGAGTATGAAGCTAAAATCATTGAAACACATTTTCAGAGTAACTTTAAAAGGGAAACGGAGCCTTTGGTACTACCTAAAATATTAAAAGACTTACCTAAACCGAAAATATAATATTAAAAGCGTGTTGTTAGCAGAACCGCGGTACCAAATGGTAGGGAAGATAGACTTATTATTAGGAGTAAAGAAATACAGTATTGATGGATGGTAACCACTGAATAAGTAACTGGCTACTCATTTAAAATATAAAGTTAGGATAAATAGTGTCAGGAATTGCACCAAAAAAATACTGGAAGAAGTAGAGTAATAAAGAAAGCACTCAGCAGAAGGGCTAGAATGTGAAGAATACTGTCGAGAGATAGTTAAAAGAGATAAAGAAGAAAAAAATGAAGTAAAAATATAATTTAGTGATAATATAGGAAAATTTGACATTTGACAAGCATTTGACAAGTTAATGAAATTAGAGAAAAAATTTATAAAAGATAGTAGACTAGTGTAGGACAGTTTATGGAAGGGTACAAAACACAAAAAATACCATAAAGATGAAGAAAATAGAAAACCATAAAGGAGGTTAATATCTACCGCATCAGTTGGTAAAAAAGGAGAATAGTAAAACGACTAAAATAAGAGCTGTATTTGACGCATCAAGTAAAATCTCAGCGTTATTGAGTCTGCCACGTTTATTATGCATACAGGGCTAAAACTGCAATAAGGCATAACGAACATACTATTAAACTAGAGATCCAGAAAACCGCAGATTCAGCAGATTTTGAAAAGATGTTCAGACAAATTAAAATAGCGGAGGATGATCGTGCTTATCAGAATAAATCAGTTAAAGAATATTTAATAATCATAGTGACATACGACACAGCTGTAGCACCATTTTTAGCATTGAGAACAACAACTGCAAAAGGATGAACAGACGAAATTCCCAAGGCTGCAAAAATAATAAGAGAAAATATGTACGTAGACGATATATTAGCAGCTGCTGAAACAATAGAGTAAGCAGGGGATCTTAAGCACCTTAAGAAAATGGCTAAGGAACGAAGTAAATTTAATGGAAAATGTATCGGAAGAAATGCGTAATAAGAATCCAATATCATCAAATCAAAAAACAGTTACGAAAAACTTTGGGAATTCACTAGTCACTGAAAAAAGATGCAATCAAGGTCAAAGAAGAACTGATAAAAAAAATTACAAAGATATATACATACTGTTAGAAGTAGCCAAGCTATACGATCTGCTAGGATAAATAGCACTAATACTAATGCAAGTAAAAATCTTTATACAGGAATTATGAAAACACAGGACTAGTTGGGATAAAGAACTAACTGGCGCTCAAGAGAAACGATGGAAAGGATACCAGACTCAAATAATAAATCTAAACAAACAATATAATAATAATTCCAGATGAAATAAACACAGCAATATGGGGAAGTAATTTATTTAAGTGTATTAAAACCGAAAATAAAAACTAGCCTCGTGAAAGCTAAATCAAAAGAAGCCTCATTGAAAGGGAAAATCTTACAAGCACTAAACAGAAAGGATATCGAAATATATGCATGGTCTGACTTAACTATAATCCTTGCATGGATAAAAAAATCATCTAAAAGATGGAAGATGTTAGTCGAAAATAGAGTCAAAAGAGATAGAAACCTTAATAGTATCTTAGAAATAGTACAAAGTAGACACGAAAGACAATTCAGCAGATATTATAGCGTGGGCTTAGAACTAGTAAAACTTGACTTAAGAAGGGATCAAAACAAAAATAACAGAACATACTTCTATAAAACAAGAGGACATATGTCAAAGATTTTCAAACCTAGAACGGATGAAAAGAGTGCTGTCGTATTGTATAAAATTTTCAAACAATTACAAAAACACAAGATTAAGACACGCGGAGCTTTAGTACCCAAAAAATCACCCCATAACATTGCTCAATAAAATTGTACTGACCAAACTAAACATTTGGGAAAGTCATAAAAAATTTACTTAGCGAATTTCAACAAACACTAGCTGGGCTTGGCTTGAGACTCAGCTCGTTTGATGAGCCGAGCCTTGAGCTCAAGCCGGTTTATTTCTTGCGATCCGAGCTTCAAGTCGAATAATTTTTTTTGTAGCCGATCTTTTCTTAACGAACTTGTCTATATTTTAGCTAATACTTTAATAATTTTTCTAATTCATTTATTTCTGCTACGATATAAATAATTTAGACTACATATATGTATTTTCAATATACATTGTGTCCGTAAAGTATAGAATAAATTGGATATTTCCTAAACTAACAGCCTTTTGAAAAAAATCCAGATCACGATTTTTAATTTTAATACTCTATATTTTATAACCAAATTTAATTAAATAGTGGAATACACATTAAGGTGATGATCATAAGGGATCATTAGGTGATCAGATTTTTTGTAAATGTAACACCCCGTATTACATTACATTGACATTGACACCCTGACATTTTTAGATCCATAAAAATAAGCTGATTCCAACAAGGTATAATAGTTGGGGTCTAGCGGGCAGAATTTGAAATATATGCACTTAGAAAATAAAGTAGGTATTTCTTATTAATTGCAAAAAAGTAGCCTAGAGTAAGTATGTATAAGAGCACGCATGTGTATAAGAGTAGGCAACTATTATTTTTAATATATATCGCCATCTATTAAAGTAATTTTTACTTGAAGGCATTCTAAATACATTCCTACTGCACGGTCATAAACAAAAATCTGCATTATCGTCGTAGTTTTTTTCAATTGAGAGGTAAGCAAACCATCAGTTTTGTATAAAATAATTTTAGACTGCATTTATATGAAATAGTGATTGCTTAAAAAAATGGGCTGTAAATCTATTTGTTTTAAAAGGTGGTGTATTAATACCATCACAAGCTAGCATTAATAGCTTAAATATGTTAGTGTCAGCGGCAGAGATTTTACTATTACCCAAAATTAAAGAAAAGCCTAATCGACGTAAAACAAATTACGACGTTTTATTGGCAAACTCTGTTCAGGACGTTAACCTAAAACAAATTCGAAAATCTTAATATTTTTCTATCATATTAAATTGTACTCCACATATAACGCACGTAGAACAAATAACAATTGTAGTAAGATATGTTTCAAGTTCAACACCAGTTCAGATATTTGAATGTAATCCTGTAACTGACGTAATTGAACAAGGTCTGTTTAAATTTATAGGAAATAAACTGAATGAATTAAATATAAATATTAATAATTTGCATGGATAGGGTTACGATAATGGAGCCTATATGCGTGGTAAACACATTGGATTGCAGAAGAAAATCTTAGACAAATATCCTTAAGAATTTTTTATTCCCTGTTCTGCGCATAGTTTAAATCTGGTGGTAAATGATGAAGTAAAAATAAGTTTTGAGTCAGTGGAATTTTTTAATACTGTACAGGAACTATGTATTTCTTTCTTCTTCTAATATTAGATGGAACATTTTATTAAAGCACCTTCCAAAGTTGACATTAAAAACATTGTCGGATCCGCGATGGGAGAGTCGGATCAATCCAATCGCACCATTTAAAACCCAGATTAGTGAAATATATGATACTTTAGGATATGAGTACTAGGACTTTAGCAAAATCCCTTAAAAATAAAATTTGGAAATTCAAATTCATGTGTTCTGTTGTAGTGTGGCAAGATATTTTAAGTAAAATAATAATGGTTAGCAAAATCCTTCAAAGTCCAAAATTTGACATAAAATCTTCACTTGATGCACTTGATAATTTAAAAAAATATTTCATAACCAAACGTTCTGATGAACATTTTCAAAATTTTGTAACCGAATCCAGAGAGATATCTACAAAAGCTAACAGTACAAGGAGAATTTCCTAGCTCCTCTACCGAACGAATTAGAAGAAGAAAAGTGCATTTTGACTATAAAGGAGCTGATGAACCTATATTATCTCCGGAATTGTCATTTAAAATAAACTTTTATTTTAAGATTTTGGATGTTATCATAAGAGCAGTTGAAGAACGGTTCCAATTACTTCAACAGCACACAGACATTTTTAGTGTAATATACAGCATAACCAAAGTTAAACCCGATGATGAACTTAAAACCAATTGTGAGAAAGTGAATCAAGTTCTTACAGACATAAACAGCTCAGACTGCTCAGAGACTGACATTAGTGGAACCGATTTATATGAAGAAATTAAAGCTATTGAACCATTCTTTCCGCAGAAAAAAAGTCCTAGTGATATTCTTGAATATATTTATGAAAATAATCTTGTATCAACATTTCCCAACCTAATTATAATAATAAATAAGTTCCGCGATGCTGTTAACAAAGTAAAGATAGCCGTGATGATCGCCAACATACGGAACGGATAGGCACATTAAGAAGAAGAAGAAGAACTATAATAATACGTATATTACTAACTCTACCTGTTACTGTAGCTACGGGTGAGCAGTCGTTTTCAAATCTTAAGATTATTAAAAACTACTTGCGATCCTCAATGAAGCAAGATAGACTTTCTGCTTTAGCAATATTATCTATAGAACATGAAGTGTGTGCGACATTGGACATTAGAGATGTTGTCAAAAAGTTTTCCGAGAGGAAAGCCCGAAAAGTGCGTTTTTAGTTTTTTTATGTGTTTATGTTTCTATTCACGGTTTATTTTAATTAAATGGACGTTAAATTAGGATATTAGGATAAACATATTCTGGACTGGATCACGGTTATTAAATTAGGATAAAGGACGTTTAAATTAGGATATTAGGATGAGATATTAGGATGTTAGGATATACATTAGGATAATATATGGACGTTGGAGCATGGAGATTAGTCTAAATGTTCAAGTAAGTATTTATCTATTTACAAATTATTATTGTTATATTATGCATCTTCTGTACATTTCTTTAAATAATACTATGTATGTCTAAACCCTAGTAACACACGACGTCCTATGGACGTCCAATATACGTCCAGTTTTGGTCCGGACATCCCTGGACGTAAAATGGACGTACTATGGACGTACGAAGTGGGACGTACTTTGGGTGGACTAAATATGGACGTTCTCTGGACGTCCGTACCCGGACGTTCCCTGGACGTCCATATTCGGACGTTCCCTGGACGTCCGAACTCGGACGTTTTCTGGACATCCGACATTTACCAATTATGGGATCAAATAGCAAATATTTCAATAAAATAAAAAATTGTTTACGTTAATAAAATAATTAAAAGCAAAGAGGTTAAATCATGATTAATTAAAAATTGTATAGTTTAATATATCCAAAACATGTTTTTTTTAAGGTAAAGTGTATAAATATTTTATTTCTAGATAATTCGTTACAATTGTTTTATTATGCTAGTTATCACGATGATATATGTTTGCTAATTCTAATAAGTAAAAAAATGATTTTTATCAACAAGATGAATCTTGAAATCATTTTTCAAAGATGAACAAGTGGTAGTATATATTCTGGCTGAACAAAAATGATGATGATGTTTTGATGTTAATTTTCATTGTCTATGAAACAAATGGCGCAGTTTAATTATATTATTAATGCTTTAATAAACGAAATAAAATAATTCTATTTAAGCAGCATACAGTGCATTGGTTTTTTTATGCTTGGCTTTGTGGTTATAGTAGTATATTGTTAAAGGTTTGGTACCACGTGTTAGGTTATACTTCAGAAATTGGTTTTATTTTATTAAATAAAGGTAAGTGTATTTTTTTACTTATTATGTTTAAAAGAAACGATTTGTTTCTACTCAGCTTCATCAACAGATGAAGGTTACGAAAAACGTAGAGAATATTGTTGAAAATATTAATAATCCCGATATTTCATAAACCTTTCTTCGGAATCCCTAACTGATGAGAGTTTCAGTTCAAATAGTTCAGGTTACAATACTTCCGATTTAAACTTTTTATTAACATGTTAAGTACCTAAAATAATCCAAATTACCACGTGGACGACCATTCCGGTGATCCTTTACAAAGCTCTTCTTTCAATGAAACTGAAGAAGGGTCTAAACATGGTTGTAACGAGAATTCTGCAGAATCTTATCGAGATGTTTTTAATTTTTCTAATAAGTTATTCAACTTACTTTGTCCTTTAATACTAGGTGATTTATTCTTCTTATGGTGCCCTATCCAATTAGTGGTTGTTGACGACAATTAGGTATACTCTCTCTCGATCTTGTGTGGCTCTAAAAAGTGCATGGGCATCGAGGTTTGTCCAATCCCTTATGTAGGTGATTTATTAAAAATTCATAAAGAAGTTCCTGACCTTTCTCATTTGAGTTCAAATGCTAGAATCCTTCTTGCTTCGTTTCACCCAGAGAACAAATACTCTGATCCATATGATTCAAATTTCAATGGTATTTTTATCTTCACAAAAAAACAATGTTATAGAAATTTGTGTACATTTTGATGGAATTCCCACTAAAAAAAGAGTTTTAGTACTGTTATATCCTATCTTGCGTAATTTGTTTATATATCCTAAAATTGTAGATTTAATAGGCATTTACCATGGTTATGAGAAACCAAAATTTGCAAATGAATGTTTGATTGATTTTGTAACAGAGGCTGGTTTTTTATTTGATAGTTTAAGCTAAAATAATTAAGCATGCATGATCAAGTTTGTGGGGTAGTTAGATTACTGTTACATGTTGATTTATATTTTAGGATAATGAGCTTTCCAAAATTGGTGAGGAGACCATAAATGAATTTGTTAGGAGAAGCCATCAGAAGCTGATCTGGAATAAAATTCAAGGAAAAGATAGTTGGCTAGGGAAAAAGCAATATAAAGCTTTCGAGGACACACATATAGCTCTGATTTTAAAAGGTTTGTAACTTGTAAACATAAATCAATTTAAGGTACATTTAAGAATTTACACTATCACTTAAGTGGCCACATACAGCCGATGAAGCATATTGTTAACTGTGTCTTATATGTAATGTAGATGGTAAATTTTACCAACTCATAAATGTTCAGGTTTGGCTATGAGATTGCTTTAAGAACTACAGCTAGCTTATGAGATAGAAAGGTTTGTTGTTGGCCATATATTTTATTTATACAGTTATTTTTATTTTTTATGTATAAAAGTGTAATTACTGCTCATTTGGTCATTAGAAATAAATACCAATGGTTGGGTTGGTATTCTTCTAATTCAGGTGAGATTCATTGAAACTACAGCACTTGAAATTCATGTGTTTAATTTTACTTTGAATTATGATTTATTCACAAGAAGCAAAGTATAATTTACTAAATTTGAAATTATTTTGTTCAATTTATTAATGTACATTAATTTTGTTTTCAGATGTTGCTTGGAAAAACTCCAAAACCAGTGTTGCCATGGGGAAGGAAGTTGAAACTTAATAATGAAATTTCTGAGGAAATATTTAAAGAGAGGGTAGATAAAATTTAACTTGCATGCTGCATTAGCAAATATGATTAATTTTGTAATGATTAAATTGTGTGGTTCATGGACAGAAAGGAACAGTCCAATTTTGGAGACTGTTTTATATATTAAAAATAAATACCTAAAAATTAATCTACTGTTGAAAGAAAACAGTCAAAGTTCCATATTAGGTATTGATTTTTTTATATTAGGAAATCAGAATGGGAAGGGATAAGGGAAGTTGAATGGTTCTGTTTTTAAGAACCACAATTTCAACAATTTTGTCAATTTCTTTAGCAGTATTCACAATCCTTCTTTCTCTTGTGCAGACAAGTGTAGTCAAAGATCCCATATCAGTCACAGCCATATTCACTCTTTTAACTATTAAAATTTGTGACGCATGCTTACAGTGTCTTAATACCAATAAAGGTCTTGGTCCAGACATAATATCTTAACTTATTTTTAAGGAATTGTGCATTCTTTTTATGTAGGCATCTATGACTTATTTTTTATAAATCTCTGACTGAGGGTCACTTTTCATCACAATTTATTTATTGATTTTATCCTTAACTCATTGATTTCTAATTATCGTTCCATTATAATTCTTTCTGCTATTCCTAAAATTGTAGAGGCTTTACTGACTGATTTTTTGACAGTAAATTTGAGGAATCAGCTTCATACTGGTCAGGGTGGTTTACTTACTGTCTAGTAGTTTAACTTCTACTAATTTACACTGATTATGTTATAATTGCATTAAAAACCATAAGCATCAAACTGTTCTTGTAAATTGTGTAGACCATATTGTTATTCTGGTATGATCAATTTCTTGAATCTGGATTCTCTTATCAAAAGTGTTACCTTTTAATCTTTATTTTTCAACTTGTTTATAAAATAACTAATCTACTGAATTGCCTCAGCTAGTTTGTTTTCATATTCCTTCCCATTCACTGTGTCAAAATTTACATTTCCATGTTCCTTACCGCAGAACTAATTATGTTACACACATAGAGATGGTCTAAAACTTTTATATCAATAGCTTTAGGTACTATTTGAAGCACTTAAATGCTAAATGAAACTTATTATAAATGTGTACTTATTTATTTATTTTATTCATGTATATTTTATTTTATCTGTAATTTTGTCTATATTTCTATAATGTTGCATTTTTGCATAATTTTGACAATGGATTTGTCCCGTTTGTTAATAATAAATAAATATAAATAAATGTAATAATAAATATAAGTTTCTTTAAACATTTACATTTATTTCCCAAAATACATTTTTAATATGCACAGGATGACACCACTTTTAGTACTTTATACAATGGCGTTGACATCTAATTTACATCCTCAGCGCTAAAATAGATCTCCGAAAACATCACAAAAGTCTGTCAAGTAAGTCCTCTGGACGTATTATGGACGTCCGATTAAGGTCCAATTAACGTCCCGGTACGTCCATTTTACGTCCGCTCGGGACGTAAAATGTACGTCCATAGGACGTTTGGCGCAGCGACATTCGGACCAATATAGGACGTAACACGGACGTAAATAGGACCAAAGCGGACGTTCGAGGGACGTCCCTAAAGTCCGCGAGGGACGTACTATGGACGTCCACTGGACATACATGTGCTATTAGGGAAGTGTTAGAAGGGGAGCAGCCAATATTAAGTTGCACACGGGCGGCCAATACCTTAGCGGCAGCCCTGCCTCAACCCATAGTAGACAACGAAGTGAGTCATAAGGACAAATACATAACGATTATGGGTTACTTCGTGGTAACGGATCGGAATAAATACACTATGCTCAAGATTACAGTTATCCTGCTGAAAATGGAGGGAAGTGTGATGCATTCATTTCCCGTACCAATGAATCTACCGATAGTAGATTATAATACACTACTCTACTTTGAACTATCCGTTGAAAATAGGGAAATATGTATCCAATTATCGAGTACTCAGATGGCGTGCTCTCCAGCATTCATTATTATCATGGATACCAGAATTTATTGTATCCTAGATAAACTCTACGATAAATTAAAGAACAACACTTGTCCTGTTATCAGCTACATAGTGCAACAAGCTTATCACCACATGTGAAGGGTCAAGAACGGAGCGAATCATTGAAGGAGTCAGCTTCCTAAAGCTGTCACCGAAATGTATAGCTCATACTTAAAACTACCTTACTTACAACTAAGAAAGTGGTAGACACGGTAGTGTCCGATAGTGTAGACACGGACGGTAGTGTAGACAAGGACTCGAATAAGTATATAAGGGAAAGAACTCAGTCATACCTTCATAATCGAAAAGACTTTAGGAAAAGAATTTAATAGTACATAATTGCAAACATTAGCAGTCACTATTGGTTAATAGAACTATCTATTATCAAACCTCTGTTCTACTTGAATTTTACTTAAAATTAGAATCAGAATCTGACATTGATACCTAAAAATTTGCACTTGGGGTAGATAATTAATTCAAAGATTTCTTTTTCTTGTAGTGCCTATCCGTTTCGGATGTTGGCGACCATCATGGCAATCTGCTCTTTGCACACTGCTGCTCTAAAAAGATTTGTGGTTGTTGAGCGAACATGCAGGTGTGATTGTCCTTACACCTTGTTCTGATGGCTTTGTTTCGCGCACCAGTCATAGGTCGCTGGTTTTTTTCCCTTGGGAAACAAGGTTTTTCCTTAGAGAAATAGGTTCACTTTATATACTTCTTTGAACAACCACCCAGAAGACTGGGACAAATGAAAGATTCGAAAAGAACATTTTAACAAGTCTATTTAAACAATTACAACGTATTTTGGACGCCGATAGCTTGCATACGATAGCTGATTTATGAAACTATAAAACTAGATAACTATTCTGTGATACAAAATTGACACGAACTGATTGACACGAACTTATTAATATACCGACTGGTTTAAACATTCTGAGCCGCTGGGGCGAGTAGAGCTTGGCGCTCTTTTGATGCTGGAATTTGAACTGATACTAATTTGATGGATTTGAACTGCGAACTGATGTCCACTCTCTCCCTTCCATCACTACGCTCGTAATTGTTTCTAAACATTCAGAAATCTCCCCCTGAGCCCCTCGACGCATTTAAAAGATATGTTTATATTTTAAATACCTTCGACTTTCAATTCATTGGTAAAAACTACCTGAGAAGGGCATTTGTCTCAACTTTCGGAATTTTCGAATGAGTCAAACCAATAATTTGGAAAATACTAATCCTTTCATTGTTACGAATCTATGAAGGTTTTAGAAACTTGTGTAGAAAGTTATTTGAATGCAAGCTATGGGCACTTTACAGATTATTAGTTAGTACAAAGAAATTTTATAAATCTAAACTAATATACAGTATGATATAATAATATAATACAAAAATAAACTAAAAAAATTAAATATTGTTGTTACGCAACAGTTGTTGTGTTGAACCACGTTCGTAGATTTTTCAGCCAGGAAATCCTTCGCCTTCCTGGTCCCCGTTTTCCTTCTACTTTTCCCTGCAAGATTAGTTGCAGCAGTCCATATCTTTCGCTGTTTCTCATGATGTGACCGAGGTATTCGATTTTGGCTGTTTTTATTATGGTTAACAGCTCTTTTTCTTTTTTCATTCTCAACAGAACACTCTCATTAGTAACGTGGTCGGTATAAGATATCTTTAGAATGCAACGATAAAGCCACATTTCAAAAGCCTCAATTTTCTTGCAGGTGGCGTCTGTGAGAGTCCATGACTCAACTCCGTACAACAGTATAGGAAAGATGTAACATCGTAGTAACCTGATTTTTATGGGAATAAATTAAATTTTTATGGGAATTAATAAATTAAAGACTAATATCTTTAATTTATTATCATCTCCATTTTTATTCTCTTCTATTTTTTTTTCTCGTTTGCAATATGTTTAATATCATCTTTTAAACAATGGATTATATTTCCTCATGTAAAGAACGCTAATTTTCTCAAATATTGTTATTGCATGTATGGTCTGAAATTTATTTGTTTACAATAAACAATTTATTTTTTTAAATAAATTTTTTTATTTGAAAAGCAAATTGCAGTTTGTTGCAATTGATTTAAACTGTAACATTTTATTTGTAATAAGGATTAAAGTACGAAGCTTTACCTCGTAATTCATATATAAAAACACCTAGCAGATTTAGTAGAACTTTATTTCGTTCCTGTAAAACCAGAACTTTAATTCGCTCCTCATCAACGATTCTATAAAAAGGGGTTGAAAAACTGTTTGAGTCAATTTTTTTTTCTACATAAAAATATAATTAACGAACAAGAGCATTCTTTTAAAAATTAGATCCCTATCTCTTTTTTAGAAAAAAGTTCTGGCACTGTAAACTTTATAAAAATTTAATAATTTTTATAAACATCTCAACGTAACTCGAAAGGCAATTGACCGGTCGAATCTTAAGAAGTCTCATTCGATTTGCAATTAAAAGAGCTACAAGATAACACTTATATATATAATATATATATACCTATATATATATATATATATATATATATATATATATATATATATATATACATATATATATATATATATATATATATATATATATATATATATATATAAAGGAATTTTCACAAAAGTTATTTCAAAAATTAAAATGGAGAAAAATTTACATTCTTAGACTTTTAATCGTTAATTTTGCATAAACTATTGAGTCAAATTTAATGTAGCACAGCTCAAATTAAAATTGCTTTTGTGTTATTTTATTTATAATTTTTCTCATTTTACACTAAGATGTTTATTTAATACAATAAAAATAAAATAGTCAAAAATTACGAAAACTAAAAAAATAAATAAAAAGCAACAGTTTGGAGTTACAAACACTTGGAGGTTACTCCAGGCATTTCCTTTGTCCCTGTGCTGGTTTCAAAAATTCACTAATTAATAATCAAAATCCTTCATTCTTGTCTCTACATCTTGGACTATTCTTGGAAAATCAGACAAAGCAGTTATTTTTATTAAGAATGGTTTCGTGGCTTAAGAACCAGTCTTTTCAGTCTTCAGAACCTATTTAGAGCGGCAGTCAATAGGATTCGCATAGCCATGATGATTTCCAATCTTCGATAGAAGATAAAAATTGATGAAGAAGTGCTCTCCCTAATATTTGATTACTACTCGTTCTGAAAAAGAATAAATACACTGCGTACCATGATTTTTGCTCTATATAGTTTAATATTGTATTTCTTCTATTATTT
This sequence comes from Diabrotica balteata, assembly GCA_918026665.1. Taxonomy (NCBI): domain Eukaryota; kingdom Metazoa; phylum Arthropoda; class Insecta; order Coleoptera; family Chrysomelidae; genus Diabrotica; species Diabrotica balteata. Next base: position 80,848,421 of record OU898281.1, on the reverse strand, counting down.
AAAATTAAAGTTTAATATTTAGTTTTTTTTCTCAGTTTTACGTTAAAGTTAGATACTTATAATTACTGTTATATCGTAAAACGTATCAATATAGGTAACGTCATATACTCTTGTAGGAGAGTATTATTACAACATTATTATTTTCTTTAATACCTCTATGGTATAGAATATTTTTGGATGTATGTGGATTTTGTTTCTGATTTTCTGCTGGTTACAATCTTCGTTTTTTCTCTAATTTGTATATTTTTTCATCGGAGCTTATTTACCGTATATTATATGTTTCTGCCAATATTTTGCGTTGTATTGTATTTTTGGTTTTACTAACAAATTTTTGCCTGCTCTTGATTTTTAAACACTGTGCTTGTCAGATGAGTTGGCTAGTTTGTTTTAAATTCGCCCAATTTTAGGTTCATCGCTCTTTGTAGAGCCTATAAATCAGACGGTATCGTGCTAGTTAATTTTATACTAACTGTAAAATTAGGGGTTGCAACTTCCGCAGTCCACACTGTACCGACAATGTTCTTCACCGTGGCTGTCGTTCTAGTTTTCACTCGTATTCCTGGGCTAAAAAGCGTTATACCCCACGATACACTGGTCTCCATCACAACTTAGTCTTAATCTTGGACTAGGCAATCGATTTACCCTGAGACCTAGATGATCAAAACTGTTTAAGGTAATTGCGGGGGGATCGAGAGTAGCTCTGTGGTTAGTACAGCCCATGATACAACGAATAACAAGTGTGATACTCATGAGCGCGAAATTGGGACTAGTTCGCGTATTACGTCACAATGAGAGTGATTTTAAATATTCCCTTTAGAACGTTAGCAATCGAAACACAATTAATTTTTAATTTGGAATAAAAAGTAATTTTAATAGATTAATAGAGTTTCTATTGAACTCTTCTTCTATTCTACTTCTATTCTATTAAAAATAATAAATATGCCTTCGGATACTTGATCAATCCATGTGTAAGTGGAAGTATTCGTAGTTTCAGGCAGATCTAATTTTTTACATATATAACCACTGACATATTCCAGTGCATCATATTGTAATTGGTCTAGTTCTTCTATGTCTGTATCCACTTCTTCTCTTTCTGCTTCGCCAAATAAATTTGAAAAATATGTTTTGCTTAACAAAACTTCCCTTAAGTTATCAATCTGTTCATCAATGACGTCATCAGCTTCTGTGTTGCCAGCTTCAGATAAAGAACCTTTATTTCTCCCTAAAATATACTTTTTTAACGGTAACGAAATTCCACCGCATCGTGATGGTCAAATACGTAATCATGTATTTTATATTGAGTTTAGTTTTTATATCCTAAAATAAATTTGTTAAGAAATTGTTGGTTTGAATTAATCCTAAAAGTAACAACGGAATTAAAATTAGCCAAATAGAAGTTAATATTTATATTGATTATTAGCTCCAGAGAATAGTTTTAATTAGAATATTTAAAAACCAACACAACCTACCTTTCTGAAAAGGCAACAATGATCGTTTTCCTTTAACTTTTAAAGCTTTAATAACTTCTGACGCTGACATTATTTTGAAGGTCTATATTTATTCCATAGTCTTGTACTCTATTCTTCTACTCTATATAGTTTTACAATGTATCACTTATACACGGTGAAACTATAGAAGATTAAGCAGTTAAGAATAATGTGAGATTACAAATTAAGGGGTTAATTTGTGATTGAACATTTTGGCCACTATATAAAAAACAAACAGATGACCAATAGAAAATATTTAAACACATATAAAATATAAAATAATAATATAGCAATATTCATAACACTAATTTATTCGGTTTTTGAATTATTATCTGACCCGAGGAGAGCTACCTATAACTTGCTTATTTAGAATTTATGTTTCAGCTAAACTATCTAATTTAAATCTAAGCTCATTAAGTGAAACTGATCGGGGAGGGGCTTTCTTTAAAGTACTACTCAAATTTGGTTGTGATAAAGTATGTCTGAGGCGTTGGATGAGGTTGGATGCAAAAACCTTGATTCCTTTGTTTTCTGGCGCTCTTGGAGTTTCGAATATATCTGACTACCTTCCTTTATTTTCATATGTCACTTAGAATATTAGTGTAAGTTATTGTAATCTACTGCAGGTAGATTCTTTGGGACCAACAACGAGCGCACAACACTACCTCTTCTTTTTCTAGGTTTGTGTCTCTTTAAAATTTCTTCTCTAATTGCAGAAGTCACGCATATGATTGCTGTACTGCTGTATTTTAACTTTAAATCTTTCTTCGTTATCCTTTTTTTACGGTTCTTTTATAATATTCTTCACACTCTTTTTCTTGTACTGAAAGAGTATTGATTTGATCTACTTGTTCTAACTCTATTTTGTGGCCTTCTTTTTTCAGAAATCCTTGTGTTATCATACTGGCACCCACTAAAATTTATTCTATTTTGTGGTCTTCTGTTTTCAGAAATCCTTCTGTTATCATACTGGCATCCACTAGAATTTTGTCTATTTTGTGGCCTTCTATTTTTAGAAATCCTTCTGTTATCATACTGACCTTCTGACATGTGTAGTAATGAATGGTGCTGTCCACTACATTCTGCACATCTATAAGAGGAATAACATGGTACTTCTCTTTTGTGTAGTAGGCATCTACTGCACCATTGCTTTTCCTTTCCTTAATTTTCGTAAATTATTTAAAAACTTTAATAATTCTTGACCTAGTTTTTCTTGTCTATGCATATAATCTTTGCATTTCGAACGTAAATATTTAAGTTTGACCTAGATTCAACTTTTAATGTCTCAGCAAGATTACCTTACGCAACAACACAATGAACTTTGCTAACCTTGCTGACACGGCTTATTGTACAAATTAAAAATGTAATACTATCACTTGTTACCAGAGAGAAAAAATTCTTTATATAAAAATGCAAATACTACAAATACCATATATTTGGAATTGAATGAACTGTAAATATGTATAAAAATAACGATTTGTCACGATATTTCACTATATTATGAAAATCAAATGTTTTAAAAATTTTAAATTATAAAAATCAAAATTATCGAATATAATTAAAATTAAAATAATGTAGATGTTAGATTTGAATTAGCTGTGTACAAACCATCTATTTTAGGTAAAAGGTATGCAGGATAAAAATATTTCAATTAAGTATTATTAAATTTTAATCTTAAGTTTCTTTAATAATCTTTTTCATTTATAGGACATATTCAAATCTTCGCTAACAATTCTTCCTAGTGGCAGATTTCAAGTAGACCTACCTCTGAAGACTCCTAATGAATATCAGAAATTAGGTGAATCATTTCATTTGGCAAAAAGACGTTTTTTCAATCTTGAAAAAAGGCTTAACAAATCAGACGAATTACGGCGTCTGTACACAGAATTCATATCAGAATATGTCTCTTTAGGGCATTGTAAATACGTTCCTCTTTCTATGATTAATGAATCGTCCGAACATAAGTTTTTTCTCCCACATCATTGTGTTTTCAAGTATGATAGCTTGACTACTCGACTCAGGGTTGTATTTGATGGATCAATGAAATTAACCTCAAATGTGTCTCTCAATGAAATTATGCTCAAAGATTATACTGTACAACCTGATTTGTCCGAAATTTTAATTCGCTTTAGACTCTACAGATACGTCTCTTTAGGTCATACTTTGTACAAGACTTATAAGCAACTTTTTATAAGTTTAAATTCCGCTGGTATACCACTACATAAATAAAGTTCTAATTCTTCCAAGTTTCTCGACTCTACTTTCTCTGAATCTCAAAAATTTAATTATGTAATAAAACTCGGTAATTCGTCAAATAAAGTTCTTGAAATATGTTGGAATTCTCAGTCTAACATGTTCTCTATCTCTCTTCCTGACATTTCTAGTGAACCAAAATACACAAAAGGAGAAGTTCTATCAATTATCTCTTCTATATTTGATCCCGTTGGTCTAATAAATAAAGCTATCTTAAAATTGAATTCATTTATGGACGCATCTGGTTTAATAAATGTTGGTGGACGACTTCGCAACGCAAATGTTTCGTAAAATAAAAAATTTCCACTTCTTCTTCCTACAAAATATCAGGTAGTTAGATCGTCGCTTGAAAGAGAACACATTCGTTTATTGCACACAGGCCCTCAAAATACATTGTCAAATATTAGACTCACTTATTGGCCTTTTGATGGACTGAGAGAAATCAAGAGGATCATACTACAATAGGAACTGTTACAGATTTAACGCAAGACCAGCTCATCAAATAATAGCTTATCTAGCTATTTACTGGCTAGTTACTGGCGACACGTTAAAAATAGTAGACAGAGTCATGTCTACATAAAAATAAGAAGAAGAGGGGGACTTAGACGATATAAATTTACGAAAACAACATTCCAAAACAAAATACCGGTTGCAAAATATAATTATATAATTCTATATAAGCAGAAAATGTATTAAAAAATATATTACATATTAAGGATATATTACAAAGTAGAAATATGTTGAAAACTAAAAAGTTGTAATATAATATAATTTTAAATTTTTTGTGTCGACTCTTTTTTATAAAAGATGAATACATTAAATATACCTTTCATTTGTCCGTCCCTGTTCTCAGTTCCAACAAGTTTATTAGTAGAGTATAAATACATTTTTATGACTTAACAGGATGAAACTTCAGTACTATGACCCTAATGTTAGGAGAAAGTACTAAATAAGTAAACAAACTTAACCTAATTTTTAAACCGACCCACTGATACCATAGACTTATATAGTACCAAACTTCAAACGAGTTTTCTATTTTGTGATATTGTCTATATGTTTTAAAACTAATAATTAAAATGAAAAAAAATCTATTGCACTAGTAATATGTAAAGTTAATGACTTACTCTTAAGACTTGATGGCATCTGGTCTTTAAGGTATATTAGTTTTTAAGTTTTCAATAACAAAAATATGAGGATGTCACATAATAATATTATATAAATACATATCATGTCACAATAGAAATAAAATAGTCATGTTTAGATGCACACAAAAGTAGTACCTATATATTTTAATAGTAATTTAATAGTATTAGACCAGTGTCGAAGCCTTTAAAAAAGGTAAAAAGTCAAAAAAAATTATAGTAGAATGAAACCTATTGGAAAAAGAAGAATATGCTAAAATTGGAAGAAAAAATAAATTACACTTCATCCGAGGTCGGGAAGGGGGGGGGGGTTAAGGGTAAAAGGTAAAAGTCGGTTTATCGCAATTTTCGGCGAAACTACAAGTGCTATGGAAAAAAGTTAAATAGCAAAGTTGTAGGTAACAAAAAATTTATAAATTTTGTAATAACATTTGTTTCACATAACCTCAAAATGTTTGTAGAAAATTCAAAAAACTAAGTTTTTGATTTTTGATTGTTATCTTTTAAATAAAAAAATTTTTTTACGAAATTTTTTGGAATTGAAAAATTTACCTGATATTGATTTATTATCGAAAAAGCACCCTAATTTTCAATCGGAAATCCAAGCGTAAAAATATCAGCTTTTTTAAAAAAGTCGCTGGGGCTTTTGTTCGTTGGACTGGTTGGCAGTGTTTTTTTAACTCGCTGATTAGAATTTAGTTTTTCCACAGTTTCCACAGCAGAGATATCCAGAATTTGTTCAGAGAGTAAGAGAAACAATTTGACTTATAAATTATATTGGAGTATAGAAATGTCATTTAAATTGAGAAAATTAAAATTCATCAATTAACATAATTGCGATAGGCCTTAAAAATTGAAATATTAATGATCATTAAATTAAAAATAGAATAGTACGTACCTTAACTTCCGAAGAGAGGATTGATATTCCAGTTTCGCCGATTATTTTGCGAGTAGTTAGTTTTCTTTAAAGAAATCAGAACTGTTTTAAAGTGAGGTTGGATAATAATTTTGGGGATCATTTGAAATTTTGATTATATTTGAATGCAAGTTAAAAGTCAGCGGAGTAAAGTGTTCATTTTCTTTTTCTTTATAGTTCATTTAAACACTTTATAAAGTTGCAATATTTATTTAGTTTTTAGGTACTTGTAGAGAGTCTCCACATTTTGTAATAAATTTTTATTGTCACGACCCTAAATCACATTAAGATTTACACGATTCCTATTTTGTAAATTGTTAAAGGCAACCCAAGTTACAGACGAATTTTATTGTTTATATTAAATTTGTTAATTTATTAATTTATAAAAAGTCTAAAGTAAATTTTGGTTTAATTTCTTTTTGAACTCAACCAGAAGACTACAGAGTCGACGTCACAAAGTGACAGATTGCTTAGAACACATAATTGAGCTAGCCGAGTATTAAATTAAATATTAAACGAATATTAAATTAAACAAAGAACCACATATTTTAAAAATTACAACATTTATTATAAAAAAAAAAATTAATAAAATACAACTTTTTCAATATATTATATATATATATATATATATATATATATATATATATATATATATATATATATATATATATGTATATATACTTAAGTTCGTTAATGTCTGTGTCACGTTTTACGTCTTGTATCTTGACAAAGGCAAGGGTTTCCTGCCGAAACGTTGATTGATTGCAATGGAAAATAAAATCTAGTTCCACATGTAACATATCTTTATTGAACCTAAACCCAAGAAACATTAATTTTATATTAAATAAATATATATATATATATTAAAAATTATTAAATTATAAAAACCTTCTCCTACAACAACAAATAATTATCTAATTTGGTACAGCCGTTCTAAAGTAATGCCGGTACAACCATTTCGGCGATTTATTTTTATCGAAATAATATAGATTTCAGTCCAAATGTAGTTTTATTTAGTAGACTTCATCTAATTTACATACCGATGCACATCATCGGCGTCATAGCCCGTGACGTCACATGATACCAACACGAATTATTTTGGTGATAGGTGTGTTCTTTTTTAGAATCACTACACTGGCATTACAGCCACTAGACATATTTTATTATATACGCGTAGAAATAATATTTAAAATTTTTTATTAATGTTTACTTAAAGAAACACACAATAATATGTTTCATTTAATTTGTATAAATGCATTATAAAGCGTTTTTATGAAGAACATTTGTTCGGAACACACTGTAACTCTAATAGAATGAAGGTGAAATTTTAGCATAAATTGCGTAACACTTATTTGACAGTTGCGGTGTTGACACTTTTTGTACTTTATTATTTTGAATTTTAAAGTGAATACCTCTTCTTCTAGCTAGACCGTCGCTAGCACCTATTTTCAACATAAGAATATACACAAGGTAACCTGGACCTCCCCTGATGAAAGAACAACTAGTCAGATTAATCACATCTTAATAGATTTAAGACACGGAACGGACATAATGAACTGCAGAAGTTATAGAGGCGCAAACATAGACTCAGACCACTGTTTAGTGATCTCAACACTAAAGGCTAGAATTTCAAATTCCAACAAAGAAAAAAAAATAGATACAAAGGAATGGAATGTACCGAAGCTGAGAGATGCAACTGCTGCAAAACAGTACTGGGAAAATATTACCAATAGGTTAAGAAATCAAAATCGAAGCGAAGAAGACCAGTAAATATATTAAGAAGACCAGTATATGAATCATAACTGTAAATATATTAAGTCTAATTTTATTCCATTCAAGTCTTTTCTAGATTCCACTCTACTCGAGAAGGTCATCGATCCTTCGCCGGGATTCTGGATAATGGTTCTTTTGAAAGTAACCACTACGTAGATGAAGAAGTGGAAGTAAACCAAGTCCAAGATGTTTCTGACCTTACGTTTGAGAAATTCATGGGGGCCTATAGAGGTACCGGTAAAACAAGACATGGTGTTACCACTGAAGAAAAGCAAGATCTAGTCGCGCTTTCCGATGACTACTCACTGGCTTTTACCATTCCGGCTAGTATCAAAGACACACCAGGGTTGGCATCCGTCTTTCGAAGAAAGTTCGGTCTAGTTGCAGAACTTCAATGCCAAGTTCCAGCTCCCCGGAAAGCCTTGAAACTCCAAGATACATCACGTTACCTTTTCTACCTGGTAACAAAAGACACTGCCCGTGACCAACCTACCTACCGAGATGTATGGGAAGCCTTACTTCAATTGAGAGAGCACGTACTAGAGTCCGACGTGCAAAAGTTAGCCATGCCAAAGTTGAAGTGCCGCCAATTAGATTGAAGGGTTATCCGAAGTATAGTGGGGGAGCTCTTTAAAGACACCGAAATCCAGGTGTTAGTTAGTCTGTTGCAATCCGCATAGTTACTGATGCGGAGAGAAAACCGTCCCTTGTCATTTTTATACAACTGGAAGTTGTAAAAGAGGGTCCAGTTGCCGATACCAGCATACCGTTCCAGTTCCAGTCCCGACAAGGTTCCAGGAGGAACCATCTTTTAAGAGGGGGGCAATTTATTATGACTCATAACTGTAAATATATTATTTCTAATTTTATTCCATTGAAGTCTTTATTAGATCATACACCAGCAAGGCCGCAGAAATTTCTAGGGTCCCCCTTCGCTAAAAACCGGTCTGGCGTGGTATTCCACTCTACCCGAGAAGATCATAGATCCTTCGCCGGGATTCTAGATAACGGTTATTTAGTATATATGGAACATTTTATTTGAAAACAAGTGAGTCCGAAAATATAATCGTATCAAGTTTAAATTATAACGGGAAATAAATATTGTGAAATAAATTAGTGAATATTGTATATATAAATTAATAAAGAAACGACCATAAAACCTCCATTAAAAAACATATTACCAACTTATGGAAGTGTAACTGGAATTCCGCATCCAACAAATTAAAAGATGTTATAGAAACTGGTGGCACCACCTTACCACTCCCACTCAAACGTTGTGAACAAGTGATAATAACTCGACTACGATTAGGACATACTATACCAGCCCATATTCACTTAATAAATAAAAAAGCCATTCACCTTACTAAGCTGCCAGTTCAACAAAGTACTGAAATATTTGAAAGACATTAAATTTTACAGTGTTTAATAGAACATATTTAAGTTATACATATATACATTATATGAAATTAAATACTTGTAATTTGTGTTTATACCCCTGCTAATAACTCTTAGTAGTAGATGCAGGGTAATTTTTGTTTAAATAAAAAAAATTAATAACGACTATAATAAACTTATAAGTGTTAGAAATGTAGAACCTTTGATAATAAATAAAAACAATAGATTAGATTAATAAAAACCGTTCATTATATTAAAAATATAGAATTTGATAGATTGTAAATACGCATGGGAAAGTGCACATAGGGTTCAATGGAACGATTCAAGTATAGACCTAAAACAAGATGGTAAAATGATAAAAATCGATAAAAAAAGAAACGGCTCTAATTATGCTCAATGAGATCAAGTGTATGGCAAATTCTTCGGCAGAATGCAGTAGGATCTGGTTACCCATATTAAAAGAGGTAGTTAATAAAAGAAAAATACCATATTATTAATTCAGTAACATATCGAGTATACATCATTTACGTTTTTAAATAACATACCTATATATAAAATCAGAGTTTAATGTTTATTGGGAGTAAACTAAATGTAAGACCAAATACTTACCATGTCGGGATAGTATAGGATTTTTTTCCTGTATTTTTCTTATGATTTACTATGGAACCACTAACAGAAGAATTTTACTGTCATCATGGCATGTGGTTGTCTTTTTGACTAATCACATGCTATGACTTTTTCTGACGGATATTCTCAAGTTAAAGTGGATTTCATGTAATCTAATTAACTATCTTACAATAAACTTTAATCTTTACACAGCCGATTTTCATAATATTGAAAAAAATTCATTTAACACAACGGGAATACATACATACAACGGGAACATACGGAATCTAAAAGTTACAATAACGGCTTAAACACATTGGAAAGTGTTCATGAACATTGCTGTAGGTGGTTTAAAAAAATGGTTTTGAGTTGGCAAACAATAAGTCTAACATTTGTATATTCACTAGACATAACTTGCCTCAAGGAGAACAAATAAAATTAAATGATAATTATTTTCCCCCCTGTAAGTCAATAAAATATTTGGGTATGATTTTGGATACAAAACTGACCTGGAAACTACATGTTGATTTATGCTTGATGGATATAATAAGATCTAAACTTTCTAAAATCAATTTCAAAAACTTGATGGGGTGCAGATGTTGAAACTTGTCTTCTATTTTATCGTTATTATATCAGTTCCATTATAGATTATGGCTCTATACTTTACGGCTCCGCTAGTAACAATATTTTAGGTCGTATAGATGTTTTTATAAACACAGTTTTGCGGTGTTGCATTAGTGCTATGAGGTCTACCCCTATTGAACCACTTTATGAGACAATGGAACCGCCCAGTAAATTTAGAAGAGAATATCTCAGTCAAAAATTTCTGCTTAAAGTTTGTTGCTACAACACTTGTTTATATAAAGATGTAAGTATTTTAAATTATTTCGACTTAACAAATAAATATTGGACTCACAAGAAATCTCCAACGTTATGCGAAACATTTCGAAATACTGCAAATAAAGATACTGAACTTATAGTTGCAAAAAAGTAGTACATTTTAAAGATTTCTTTGAGTTACTGGATCAAGTACATATAATACAACCTATTTATCATGAGAACCCTTTAATAAGTCGTATTGTTTTAAACAACTCTATGACAAATTGGCCAAAATCTGTTTGTATTTATACAGACGCATCTAAAAGTTCAAAGGGTACTGGTTGTGCCGTTTATATTCCAGATAAATTTATAGAAAAAATGTTTAAGCTGCCCACAAATTTCTCTATTTTTAGTGCCGAAGCTGTGGCCATATATGAGGCATTAAATTATTTTAAATTTGCATCGTATAGTTCAGCAGTAATTTTATCTGATTCGTTATCTGTACTTATAGCTATTCAAAAACCGCAACTACCCTGTAGTACTTCTAATCCATACATTTTTTTTAATTAAAAAATGATTATTTGAAATTAATAAATACACCCAAAAAATAAAATTGATGTGGATCAAAGCACATTCAAGACTTACATATAATGAACACTTACATAGAAGACTTACATAGTATAATTTAGTTATTGATACTATATCATACTAAAGGTATGATATAGTATTTATTAACATAGTATGTACATTAGCTTAGTAAGGAATAATTATATTATTATAATTATTTTAATATTAATCATGTTTCACTAATTGACATATTTAAATTCTTTAAAAAAACTTATGTTGATGGAGACTGGCTGAATGACAATTGTCCAAGCCAAGAAAAAAATCTTACAATAAACTCTTACGTCTGCTTGAATATGTATAATATATGTCTAAATTGTCAATATAAATGAGTCAGAAAAAATTAAATTATTAGAAGAATTTTTCACCAAGTAACAAAGAACAAAATTTGTTTAATTTATTAATGTTTGTATTTTGAGAAAGATTTCCGAAGTGAAAATTGAAACATCAATAAACTTATTTTAAACTTCAATTGTGGGTTATTCTCTTAAAAATAGTAATTGTTTTAGGACGCCACAAGAAATAGCTTCAGAACAATAATAGATTTAGGCACAACTAATACTAAAAAGAGGTTAACGAACTTGTCCTATAAAGAGATACAAGTAGGTCTTAATGCCCTTGATTATATGAAACAAAAATTGTTTAATAAACTTTCTCCTGGAATAAAAGAGATTTTAAAGCATATGTTTAAAGATGTTTAAGTATTTAATGAAATTAGTTTTAGTCTTATACAATGTGTCTCAAAATATTTTTATCCCTTTATAAAATATTCATTTTTTTTTATTATTTGCAAAAAACTTTTTTTATTATTATTAATTACTAAAATACTTACTAATTAGGTACTGTTTATCAACATAAGTTAAAATATACTGCGCTTGAGTATGTATTAAAAAAATCTTTCTTCACTACTTAATACTTTTTTTGCAGCTGTAAGCCAAATTTGGGTTATATTGAAATATTTGTAAAAAATATATTAAAGCCTTTTTCCATTAAAATCGTTGTCAATTAAATACTAATATTAACTATTTTATTCAGGTTTACCAAGTGACTTTACGTTTAAACTGTAATATTATCTATTATCTAGTACTGCGTTATGCATCTACGATGGCTTTCTCCCGAAAACTTTACCGTTATAATGTGTTGACAATATTGTAATCGCAGTCAACTAGAACTTGCATAAATATTCTACCTGTCTTATAATATGGTTAGTCTGTAATCATTTCCAGGAAACTGGCAGAGCTAACATAGATAAAGGAGTGGTCCGAGAATGAGATAGTCCAGAAAATAGAACCATTTTTTCTTACAAATGCAAGAAGAAATCGTACATTATCGACTTCTAGCCCTCGGTCATAACTGTATTTACGTTAAGTTGTCAATTGTCCACAAGAAATCTTGCGAAATTAGACATAGAGCTAGAATAAATGCTTGGTATTTCCAGTTAACAATGGCAAACCGTGTTAACCATTATTTGGGCTACTGAACATCGTCACTCGAGTGCAGCACTATATAGTAACTGTTTGTTCATGGATACTAAGATCTGTTAGTTGAAGTGTAATTTCTTTGGAATATACTTGTTCTAATATAAATAATGATTAAAGATATATCAAATAGGTAATTATTCGATTTTTGGCCTGTTTACTCGGTAGTTTGCCCAAATTTAGTAGAGCTTGGAGTACTCTATGGATTGACATCCTCGATAATCAGCCTCTCCTATCGAACAAATCTGGGATCATCTTCAGCTGCAATTTAATCTTCGTGATCTCCAGCAAGGGAAACTTAAAGATTCTAAGAGCTTTGGATCAATGGTTCATACATCTATTATTAATAAGCCTATAACTCCCTTCGTTATCTTATTTTGTCGTTGCTAATTCTTTTTCTGTAAGATACTCCAACTGATCTACTAAAATTTTCAATTTAGACTGCCTTCAGTTTCCTTGTGTTATTCTTCAGTATTACAATACGTAACAAAAATAATACGAGTATACCTCAGATAAGATATTCTAATCCAAGTATAAACTGCAGTAACTAATGTGTATAATCCATAAGAGTGTATGTTCTAGAAACTATCAATATAAAGCAGATTTGTGTGTTCGTATTTCTTTTTATTTTTAATGTGTCATAATAAATAACGTTATAAGGTATCACTTACTTCAGTCTTGATCCGGGGAGGGGTGTAGTAGTCGTTGTGATGTGTATGATCCATATCAGTAAATATATCTAGTTTAGTCAGTGTATATATCTGTATTTTGTATTGGAAATATTAAACAATCGACCAATCTTATTTTAAGGGTTATTAAAATTTAGATTGTTCTGAAGCTATTTTCTTGTGGCATTTTAAATTAATTACTATTTAACTGGGAATAAGCCACAATTAAAGATAAAAATACGTTTATTGACGTTTCAATTTCCACCTCGGAAATCGTTCTCAAAATACAAACAGTAAATTTACTGTTTGTATTTTGAGAACGATTTCCGAAGTGTTAGATAGTAATTAATTTAAAATTTAGATGTTCCTCTATCCCTAATAGCACATGTACGTCCAGTGGACGTCCATAGTACGTCCCTCGCGGACTTTAGGGACGTCCCTCGAAAGTCCGCTTTTGTCCTATTTACGTCCGTTTTACGTCCTATATTGGTCCGAATGTCGCTGCGCCAAACGTCCTATGGACGTCCATTTTACGTCCCGAGCGGACGTAAAATGGACGTACCGGGACGTTAATTGGACCTTAATCGGACGTCCATAATACGTCCAGAAGACTTACTTGACGGACTTTTGTGATATTTTCGGACATCTATTTTAGCGCTTAGATTGTAAATTAGACGTCAACGCCATTGCATAAAGTACTAAAAGTGGTGTCATCCTGTGCATATTAAGAATGTATTTTGGGAAATAATACGTAAATGTTTAAAGAAACTTACATTTATTATTACATTTATTTATATTTATTTATTATTAACAAACGGGACAAATTCACTGTCAAAATTATGCAAAAATGCAACATTATAGAAATATAAAATAATTTTGTGTAATAAAACATAAATGTTTAAAGGAACTAACATTTATTATTACATATATTTATTTATTATTAACAAATGGAACAAATTCACTGTTAGAATTATACAAAAATGCAACATTATAGAAATATAGACAAAATTACAGATAAAATAAAATATACATGAAAAAAATAAATAAGTACACATTTATAATAAGTTTCATTTAGCATGTAAGTGCTTCAAATATTACCTAAAGCTATTGATATGAAAGTTTTAGACCATCTCTATGTGTGAAACATAATTAGTCCTGTGGTAATAAGGAACATGGAAATGTAAATTCTGACACGGTGAATGGGAAGGAATATGAAAACAAACTAGCTGAAGCAATTCAGTAGATTGGTTATTTTATAAACAAGTTCAAAAATAAAGATTAAAAGGTAACACTTTTGATAAGAGAATCCATATTCAAGAAATTGATCATATCAGAATAAGAATATGGTCTACACAATTTACAAGAACAGTTGATGCTTGTAGATGAGTCAGTATAAATCTAATCAACATAAAAATGGTTTTTAATGCAATTATAACATAATCAGTGTAAATTAGTTGAAGTTGAACAACTAGACAGTAAGTAAACCACCCTGACCAGTATGAAGCTGATTCTTCAAATTTACTGTCAAAAAATCAGTCAGTAAAGCCTCGACAATTTTAGGAATAGCAGAAAGAATTATAATGGAATGATAATTCGGAATCAATGAGTTAAGGATAAAATCAATAAATAATAAAAAGTGACCCTCAGTCAGAGATTTATAAAAAATAAGCCATAGATGCCTACACAAAAAGAATGCACAATTCCCTAAAAATAAGTTACGATATTATGTCTGGACCAAGACCTTTATTGGTATTAAGCCACTGTAAGCATGCGTCACAAATTTTAATAGTTAAAAGAGTGAATATGGCTGTGACTGATATGGGATCTTTGACTACACTTGTCTACACAAGAGAAAGAAGGATTGTGAATACTGCTAAAGAAATTGACAAAATTGTTGAAATTGTGGTTCTTAAAAACAGAACCATTCAACTTCCTTATCCCTTCCCATTCTGATTTCCCTTACAATTGTGTGGTCAGCAATTAAAAGCAGACAAGTCAATTGTTGATTTTTAAAGTTGAAATCAAGTATGAAAAAGATCAATACCTAATATGGAACTCTGTCTGTTTTCTTTCAACAGTATATTAATTTTTAGGTATTTATTTTTAATATATAAAACAGTCTCAAAAATTGGACTGTTCATTTGTGTCCATGAACTACACAATTTAATCATTACAAAATTAATCATATTTGCTAATGCAACATGCAAGTTAAATTTTATCTGCTCTCTCTTTAAATATTTCCTCATATATTTCATTATCAAGTTTCAACTTCCTTCCCCATGGCAAAGCTGGTTTTGGAGTTTTTCCAAGCAACATCTGAAAACAAAATTAATGTACATTCATAAATTGAACAAACTAATTTCAGATTTAGTTCATTATACTTTGCCTCTTGTGAATAAATCATAATTCAAAGTAAAATAAACACACGAATTTTTAAGTGCTGTAGTTTTAATGAATCTCACCTGAATTAGAAGAATACCAACCCAACCATTGGTATTTATTTCTAACGACCAAATGAGCAGTAATTACACTTTTATACGTAAAAAATAAAAATAACTGTATAAATAAAATATATGGCCAACAACAAACCTTTATCTCATAAGCTAGCTGTAGTTCATTAAGCAATCTCATAGCCAGACCTGAACATTTATGAGTTGGTAAAATTTGCCATCTAAATTACATATAAGACACAGTTAACAATATGCTTAATCAGCTGTATGTGGCCACTTAAGTGATAATGTAAATTCTTAAATGTACCTTAAATTGATTTATGTTTATAAGTTACAAACCTTTTAAAATCAGAGCTATATGTGTGTCCTCAAAAACTTTATATTGCTTTTTTCCCTAGCCAACTATCTTTTCCTTGAATTTTATTCCAGATCAGCTTCTTATGGCTTCTCCTAACAAATTCATTTATGGTCTCCTCACTAATTTTGGAAAGTTCATTATCCTAAAATATAAATCAACATGTAACAGTAATCTAACTACCCCACAAACTTGATCATGCATGCTTAATTATTTTAGCTTAAACTATCTAATAAAAAAACGGCTTCTGTCACAAAATCAATCAAACATTCATTTGCAAATTTTGGTTTCTCATAACCAAGGTAAATGCCTATTAAATCTACAATTTTAGGATATATAAACAAGATAGGATATGACTGACTACTAAAACTCTTTTTTTAGTGGGATTCCATCAAAATGTTTACAAATTTCTATAACATTGTTTTTTTGTGAAGATAAAAATACCATTGAAATTTGAATCATATGGATCAGAGTATTTGTTCTCTGGGTGAAGCGAAGAAAGAAGGGTTCTAGCATTTGAACTCAAATGAGAAAGGTCAGGAACTTCTTTATGAATTTTTAATAAATCACCTACATAAGGGATTGGACAAACCTCGATGCTTATGCACTTTTTAGAGCCACACAAGATCGAGAGGAGTATGCCATAATTGTTGTTAACATCCACTAATTGGATAGGGCACCATAAGAAGAAGAATAAATCACCTAGTATTAAAGGACAAAGTCCAGTTGAATAACTTATTAGAAAAATTAAAAACATCTCGATAAGGTTCTCCAGAATTCTCGTTACAACCATGTTTGGACATTTCTTCAATTTCATTGAAAGAAGAGCTTTGTAAAGGATCACCGGAATGGTCGTCCACTTGGTAATTTGCATTATTTTAGGTACTTAACATGTTAATAAAAAGTTTAAATCGGAAGTATTGTAACCTGAACTATTTGAACTTAATTATCAGTCAGGGATTCCGAATATAAGTTTGAAGGAGATGGAATATCGAGGTTATTAATATTTTTAACAATATTCTCTACGTTTTTCGTAACCTTCCTCTGTTGATGACGCTTAGAAACAAATCGTTTTCTTTTAAACATAATTAATAAGTAAAAATTACACTTACCTTTAAAATAAAACCAATTTCTGAAGTATAACCTAACACGTGGTACCAAACCTTTAACAATATACTATAACCACAACACAAAGCCAAGCATCAAAAAACCAATGCACTGTATACTGCTTAAATAGAATTCTTTTATTTCATTTATTAAAGCATTACTAATATAAATATAATTAAACTGTGCCATTTGTTTAAATAGGTATGATATGACAGACAATGACATTATCATCATTATTTTGTTCAGCCAGACTATATACAACCATGATACTATGACTATAAGATAAGATATTGCGCATGTTTTTTAAACCTCTTAACTTATTTTCGTCTAGTAATTTCAACACAGAATGCATACAAATCCCATTTAACTTTAACAAGATTTCAAATTCTACTCTCCAATGACGGCATGCGCGAACCCGACCGATTTTGAGCTACGGGAAGATCCTATCTTGTTATTCATAGTATCATGAATACTACCACTTGTTCATCGTTGAAAAATGATTTCAAGATTCACCTTGTTGATAAAAATCATATTTTTACTTATTAGAATTAGCAAACATATATCATCGTGATAACTAGAATAATAAAACAATTGTAACGAATTATCTAGCAATAAAATATTTTTACACTTTACTTTAAAAAAAAACATGTTTTGGATATATTAAACTATACAATTTTTAATTCTTCATGATTTAACCTTTTCGCTTTTAATTATTTTATTAACGTAAATTATTTTTTATTTTATTAAAATATTTGCTATTGTGATCCCATAATTGGTAAATGTCAGATGTCCAGAAAACGTCCGAGTTCGGACGTCCAGGGAACGTCCGAGTATGGACGTCCATGGAACGTCCGTGTACGGACGTCCGGAGAACGTCCATATTTAGTCCACCCAAAGTACGTCCCAGTTCGTACGTCCATAGTACGTCCATTTTACGTCCAGGGACGTCGGGACCAAAACTGGACGTATATCGGACGTCCATAGGATGTCGTGTGTTACTAGGGATATTTAGATAATCTTCCTTATATCAATGTTTGCCAGATCAAAACTACGTTTAATATCCTCATATAGTTACCCTATGTTTATGATTAATGATCCCAGATAAGATTATGGGTTTATAACACTAAATCGATCGATCTTGATTAGGTTGGATGATCAATATATTCCGAAAACGGTACACAGGATCAAGTTTTACCAAGAGTACCTTTTTCATGTAAAATTGAATGATGTTTAAATTTACTTGAAATTTTGATTTAATAATTATACTCTCAAAAAAGTTATATTGACTAATACTTAGTACGATCCGTGTAACTAGCGCAGTCTATGAGAATCAGATATAAAAACAAATTCATGGGATGTATCAGTTTCGGCAAAATCGTAAAAAATGCGTAATTTTTTTTTTCTTCAACGCTCTGTATCTTGAAAACAGATGGCGTTACAAAAATTTTTTACTAAGCAAACCCCAATTATTTTTCAGTTTTTTACCTACCCTAGAGACGGGGTTACCTTTTTTGAAACACTCTGTATAAACATTTATATAATATTAACAGACTTTGTGATAGTTTTGATTCTCCTCGTATTTCATTTACAAGACGAACCATCTGCGATATAACACCAGACGTGTGTGACATAAAGGATGAATTCTATCTACAGAAGATAGTCGAGTTTTATCTCCCAAACGACAGACACGTGAGTTTGGGTTGACGGTTATGCATCCTACCACACAAACTTTGCTTGAGTCTTATGAAAAAGGCGAGTTTTTTGGATTCCTGAATTTTCACCGAACCAGAGGGTTCACAATCCCATCGTGGCTGAAATAATTTCATTTGGTAAGGTACAATACACCATTTATCTTGTTGTTTCATATATCAAGTACGTTTACTTGGTATATAGATTTCATATTTGTTTAGAACTTTATCTCGCTTGTGCCGCGATCGCGATTGAACATTGTTAACTGAACATTTTGCACTTGTTTTGTGTTATTTACTGTATTCTATATTTGTATTTTGTTAACACCAATTTTATTTCTTGTGTATTTTGTATTAATAATTCTATTAATTATTTGTATGCACCGCATTATTAATTTGTTTTTATACCATTGACATATATATTGTAATATTTTTATTAATCTAATTTATTGTTTTTATTTATTATCAATGGTCCTATTTATAACACGTACAAATGTATTAAAGTCTTTATTACAATATTCACTAATTTATTTCATTATATTTATTTATATTTATTTTCCGCTTACAATTTAAACTCGATATTCAAAACTAGAACTAGCTGTTTTCAACAAAATTCCCTCTTTAAGTATAAAATACCGTTAATCGAGAATCCCTTAGAATTCAGACAGCGACCCTCTCGAAAATGATGGAAGGCAGACAGGTTTTTCAGCTGAGTGGCTAATTTACTAGAATAGAATAGAATTAAAAATAATATTTACTGTTTAATGAGTCATATTTTTCGCATCATTGGTCCCCTCTTAAAAGATGGTTCCTCCTGGAACCCTATCGGGACTGGAACTGGAATGGTATGCTGGTATCGGCAACTGGACAATGTTTTACAACTTCCAGTTGTATAAACATGACAAGGGACGGTCTTCTCTCCGCACCAGTAACTATGTAGATTGCAACGTGCTCTCTCAATTGAAGTAAGGCTTTCCATACATCTCGATAGGTAGGTTGGTCACGGGCAGTGTCTTTTGTTACCAGGTAGAAAAGGTAACGTGATGCATCTTGGAGTTTCAAGGCTTTCCCGAGAGTTCGCACTTGAAATTGACGTTCTGCAACTCGACCGAACTTCCTTTGAAAGACGGATGCTAACCCTGGTACGTCTTTAATACTGGCCGGGATACGAAGGGCCAGTGAGTAGTCATCGGGAAGCGCGAGTAGATTTTGCCTTTCTTCAGTGGTAACACCATGTCTTGCTTTATCGGTACCTCCATAGGAACCCATAAACTCCTTAAACGTGAGGTCAGACACATCTTGGACTTTGTTTACTTCCACTTCTTCATCTACGTCGTGGTCACCTTCAAAGACACCAGCCTGTTATGGTATACTATCATCGGCTTTCCCCTCGGAATCTTGCTTATTCGGTAGATGACATCATTGGTCTTCTCCATAATGAGGTATGGACTTGCCCAAAACTGCTGCAACTTTTCAGAGAGAACAACCTTTTCGCTTCTTGGGATAATACAGCCAGACTTTGTCGTTCTTCTTAAAACACCCCTTTTCGGCTTGCGTATCGTACCGTTTCTTCATTCGGTCACTAGCGATCTGAAGATGGGAACGGACCAACTCGTGTACATCGTCCATTCTTCTTCGTAATTCGATCACATAATCTTTACTTGCTACATCTTCTCCAGGTCGACATCTAAACTCTAGATCACAAGGTAGTTGCATCTCGCGTAAGAATAGAACTCTGGTTGGTGTCTGGCCTGTTGATTCGTTAACAGCAGATCTGTAATCAATTGTAAAGAACGAAAGATATTGGTCCCAGTCTCGCTGATGATCGGACACCATCTTTGTAAAATACTTGCCAACAGTCCTATTCATCCATTCTACCATACCATCCGATTGTGGATGATATGCTGTAGTTCTCGTTTTCTTCACGCCTAGTCTTTCACATATTCCTTGGAATAGATCGCTTTCGAAATTCCTTTCTTAGTCACTATGGATCTCCAAAGGCACTCCAAATCGGCTGATATATTGTTTTGTCAACTTATCTGCAATGGTGGCGGCCTTCTGGTCTGGAAGTGCGTAAAACTCGACCCACTTAGTGAAGTAATCCATTACTACCAATATGCATTTGCCTTAATTTTCACTTTCTGGAAATGTGCTATGTCCAATTTCCAAAGCTATTCTTTTAAACGGGTTTCCAACAATATATTGTCTCATAGCAGCTCTCCTTTTTAGGTAAGGCCCGTTATTCGTAGCACAAATAGTACATTTATTACACCAGTCTTTTACGTCGTCGGAACTGTTCATCCAATAAAACCGTTCCCAAACTCGCTGAAGGGTTTCTGTACCCTGAAATGCAATTCTGATGGACCGTCGTGTAACTGACAAAGTACTTCGGCTATTCTGCTCTTTGGGATCACCAACTATCTTCTCTTCTCTGAACCGTCATCATTTTCCAGTACTCGTTTGAGTACTGGAAAATGTACCTTCTATGATAAATGAGACCCACTGGGCCTAATACGACTTAATTACTAAGCATAGGTTTGATATTTCTTGCCAAGGTGGTCAATGGTTTTTGTCTTTCCATTTTAGAATTTTCTGTACAACTGGATCTCTTGTTCTTTCCTTATCTTAGTCGGCGTCCAGTCGTCCTTGACCATTGTTGTTCTTAGTACTGCTGCGTCCTTGAATTCCGTTTTGTTGCAGTGGGAACACTTTGCTGGGCATGGCCTTCTGGAAAGAGAATCAGCGAGTCGTTCGATCTATCTGGCTATCTGACCCTCTGGATTCTTAAACTGCATTAACCACTTAAGGGCGGCATGGTCGGTTCGGATTAAAAACTTCCTTCCATAGAGATATTGATAGAAGTGCTCTACTGCTAGAAGTTCTCTTCTAGTGACGCAATAATTCCGCTAAGGTTTTGAAATAACTTTACTAAAATATCCGAGGACTCGTTCCGGTCCTCCTTGAATCTGAGACAGCCCTCCTCTAATTTCCACATTACTTTAATCTGTACAATGGCATAACATTGAATTGCCACAATCCAAATCTTGGGGTAAAGGCTGTTTTCTCTTTTTCTACTGGGTCCATTTCTACCTGCCAGTATCCAGCCTTTAAATCCAAACTAGAAAACAATTTACTTCCAGCCAATGTGTCCAATGTGTCGTCGATCCGAGGCAGAGGATAACTGTCTTTCTTGGTAACGTTGTTCAGCAAACGGTAATCCACACAGAACCTCGTCGTTCCGTATTTCTTCTTAACCAGGACCATCGGAGAGACCCGTGGGCTCGTAGAAGGTTCTATCACCCCTTCTTTCTTCATTTCCTGAATAATTGTTTCATATTCCTCTCTTTTCGCTTGTGCTAATCGTCGAGCTATTTGACGAATTGGCTTAACATTACCAGTATCAATTTTATGCTTAACAACGGTAGTTCTTGCCGTCTTTCTCCTTTTGGTACGAAAATATCACGATACTGGCGAAGAAATTCCCTTAATTTCCTTTTCTCAATCTGATTTAGAGACTGTCCAGCAACCGCAACCATTTGGTCGAATTTGTCGTTGGAATTATCAGATGTTGTCGTCTGACGGATTATGGATGTCGCAGGTACACAAGTTCCTACTTTTGTCTCTTTCTTAATAGTCACTGGGTAGTCATTGACATTGATAAGCCTCACAGGTATGTATTTAGCCGAAGTCACCAATTCCTTTCCAATTATGATTCCTCGGCCACCCTCGTCATCATGGTTCCAAGGTTTTATCATCAACAAGTGTCCCTTCGTCCACAATTTCCTATAACTGTGCTTATATGATCGTCTCACTTCTCGCAGGCACGACTGTATCTTCTTTAACGGCTGCTTGAATAGTCTGTCATCACGTGGATGAAGAAATACCTCCTCGTTCCCCACTTTAAATACCTTATTCTTAAAATCCAATTGTAATCCAAGCGTATTTATTACGTCCATTCCTAATATAACATCCTCTTCGATAACATAAACTATAACAGTATTGACAAACTTTTCTGCTCCAATTCCTAATTGTACCTGGATTTCTCCATGAATGTTGGCATTTTCATCTGTAGCTGTCCGAAGTCGCAACATCGTTGGTAACAGTTATTTGCAGCTGTTTATAACTGTCGGGCGTATAATGGTTCTGGTCGACCCGGTATCCACCAACAACGTATGCCTTTTACCTTTTATTTCTCCATCTACATATACACTACCTTCACATTTCATTTCAAAGAAGCTATTAGTATGAGAGGGTCTTTGGAAAAGTCCGGGTCGAAGCTGCCCTCCTAAGGCCGACCAGTTCCAGTTTTCCTGATGGTGAGTTTCTTGATTTGCGTCGTACCTAGGGTGCTTACAGGAACTTCGTACGTGTCCTATTTCGCCACAATTTCAGCATCTTATGGTCTTGGTTTTCTTGTATGTAATACTTTTCATCATATTAGCGAGCTGGTCATGTTTATCTTCATCACATTTCTCTTTTACAGTCCTAACTTTACTATACCCGCCAGAGGCCTGCGTAGCTGATTCGTATTCAAGGGCGGTGGATAAAACATCAACCAGCGTCTCGTGACGAGCTAATCGCAGTGTTCTCTGCATTTCATGATCACGAAGACCATCAATAAACGTTTGAACGGCCAACTTTTCCATGTCTTTGGGATCTGTTGGATAAGCGTATCGTACTAATCTGGCAATATCTACCTCATATTCTTGAAGAGATTCATTTTACTTTTATCTTCAATTTTTAAGCTGTGACTGATATACATGCTCCAAATGTTTGTGGCTATATCGCATATTTAACCTCTTCTTGAGTTGTTCGAAATCATCCGTCTCCTCTACGGCTATGATCTGAAGCATATCTAAGGCATCTCCTCGAAGAGCGATAGTTAGGTTTATAGGCTTCTCTTTTCCGGACCATCCATTCTCTCTTGCAGCTGATTCGAACTGTTTCATGTAGTTATTCCATGACGATTTTCCGTCTAAAGTTGGGACTTTGACATGAACAGAACCTCTATTTCCTTTAAATTTCGGCCGTGTGTTTCCAACTTACATTTCGTCTCGTCTTCTTTCGTCTCTACTGTAATTGGATAATTTCCCCTCTCTGCTGTCCCTCTTTTCTCTATGTTTTTTTTTACGATTTTCTTTCCATATCTTTTCTTTGAAGGCCAATATATCGGCAGCAACTTGGTTTTTTAACGAAGACATTCTATCGTCGAGAGATGTTAGCAGAAACTTTGCTTTCTAAAGAAGAAATCTCGTTAGAAACTTTGTCTTCTAAAGAAGTGATGTCGCCGAAAAATTTGTTCTCTAATAATGTGATGCCACCAGAAACTTTGGAAATCGAAGAGATGACAGCAGCATGTTTGTCTATAAATATATCAATTTCTGGATTCAAACCCTCTTCTTTCAAAGCGTTCTTTAGTTGTTGGACTAAATCAGCCTTTTTTTCTGTAGAAACTAATTCTCTGTCCTCGAGATGTCTTCTTAAATTCGTAACTGTGAGCTCATAAATCGTAGTCATTTCCACAATTTATTTAAAATATTCACTTCTGGGCATCGCTGTAATATTTTTATTAATCTAATGTATTGTCTTTATTTATTATCAACGGTCTTATTTATAACACTTACAAATTTATTAAAGCATTTATTACAATATTCACTAATTTAATTCACAATATTCACAATACCATTTAAACTCGATATTCAAAACTAGAACTAACTGTTTTCAACAAAACTCTCTCTTTAAATATAAAATACCGTTAATCGAGAATACCTTCGAATATGTTTGCTTTTACTTATTTTTAAAATAGAGTTTTATGTAGTCCTCTGGATTTCATTTTTTTCTATTTTAATATACATACCCAATGCGAAAGGGAGAAACCATCTTCTCTTCCGTTTCTGATGACCCCAATTGTTATATTAAGGTCATCGTATGTGCAGAACGCAATAACAACTTTCCGATTTGCGTTATTTTTATACAATTCCGTAAAGTGTGTTTCTCACGTTCTTTTGTCGATTTTAATCTGATCTATATTTTTTTGAGTATGTTTTGGTATCCAAATAACTTATCTAATCTTGCATTCTCTCTTTCTTTTTGATTAGGTAATTCTCTTTTCTAGTTGTAATCCATTTATTTTCAGCTATTTTTTTGTTTTAATTGGTTTAATGTAGTATTCTTATTATAGTATAGTCCGTCTAGAAAGTATCCGGAAAAAAGAAAGCTGAATTATAATTTCACGGTATTTATTTCTATCATTTGAAATATAAAATTTTAACAAATAATTCATTCTTTTACTTATGCAACCTCCATTTAAATCTAAACACTCAACTAAACGTCCAGGTATACCCGAAACTAGGTAAAGGCCATTAATTTTGGTAATGGTGTTCCAGGCCTGTAAAACTGACCGAATCAAACTTTTATCTCGTGGCGCTGCTCGTTCCACTTCAATCTTCATAAGTTCCCATAAGTTTTCAATGTGACTAAGATCTGGAGATGCTGCTGACCACGAAATTGTTGCCAATTCATGTTCTTGCATCCAAACTTGATTATAAGCAGAATTATGACACCTTGCAATATTTTGCTGAAAACGCCACTCTTCTGGATATAAAACATGAGCTGTTTCAAGAAAAAAAACCATTTAGGATGTCACAATATTTCGCACTATCAACAGTATCATTAGCTCTACAGTGAGGTGTAGCACCACGCTGAGATATTGCTCCCCAAACCATTATTTTAATAGGAAATTTGAAAATTTGAACAGAGGTGTCATTGTAGGGTTTTTTTTTTGATTCCTTGATATGTATCCTTGCTTTTCAGTGACATGCGGACAGTATTTGCACACACTATTATTCTTCGTTGATTTCCAAATCTGTTCGCTAATTTTTGAAACCCTAGGCGTGGATTTTGTCGTCCTAAAGCCACTAAAGCATTTAAATTGTTTCCGCGAATCTTAGGCGGTCTAACCAAAACTGGTCTATGTCTCATATCTATGCCATTTTTTATCCTCTTTATTGTCTCATACACTGCACTTTTTCCGAGTTCAGTCAATTGCACTCATTTTTTAACGTTTTGAACACCCTTTCTGTACAAATATTCCACTACTTTTCTTTTTTCTAATTGCGACAATATTTCACAAATCTTAAGCCTGTTTACAAATAACAATATTTGACAGATGGTGTTGTCATACGATTTTGTCCATAACCTACTATCGGCACAACCTACTTAATGCCTTACTTTTGTCTTATAATGTTACAAAAAGGAAATCTATTAAAATTAGGAAAAATATAAAATTCCGGATACTTTCTAGACGGACTATATATTAAATACTTTTAATTTACTGTTTAATGATATCATTTATTTTTATACGTATTACTAGAGAAATTCTTAAATTATGTACTGAATGGAATAAAAAAAACCCTAACGATTGCCAACAACTCATCGCTGTAGTTATTCATATAATTTAATGCAATTATACGACCCTGATTTAGGCTAGGTAAGTATTAACATGAACACCCGAAGAGTTTTTCGAAGTTTGTTGAACTCGCTTAAGAATTTAAAGAGAAACAAGGAACAAGCTCGCTGTACTTGATACTGAAATAATCGGCTTTAAATTTTTTCACCGAAAATAAAATTATATATAGACAGATCAAAAATGTTTAAGGAACAAAAAGCTTTTTTTCTCATATATACATCAATTTTATAAATTATCCTTTATTATTTAATCATTTTATAATGTCTGATTACTCAGCAGTATATTCAGCTTTTTAGCAATTTTAGGATATCACTATTTCCTTATGATGAAATAATCAAAGAAAAGTAAAAAAGTGCACTAATTTAATGGAAATTTTTAACAAAAAAGTCAATATAAAACATAAAAATTTAGCAAAAAATGTGTTTAATAATATGTGTTTAATAATCTGTGTTTCCTTTAGCAGCATTAATTACTTATTGACATACCTTGAAAATACTTGACATGCTTAAAATTTAATTAAACTTTGAAAATAAGGCTATTATCGAGCACAAGTTAATTAAATCTAGCCCAAGTACTTTCGCTTAAAATAGCATCTTCAGGGGCATCTGAAATAAGACAAGAAAACGTTTTTTAGATGAAGTAAATTAGTTAACTTCGATAAAAAACTCGAAGTTAATGGATGAAAAAAAGTTTTTGAGATTAACGTTTTAGACTTACTTCGTCAAAATAAGAACTATCCGGCAAGCGTAGGATGTGGAAACATTAAAACTAACATAAATTATACAAAACACTACACTAAAACGAGGACAAACAGTTTTAAAATTACTTCTACGCTACATTCTCTGTCAGTTTCTGGAGGGATAATGATCTGAGCGGAAATGATACGGTGACATATGACATATGACAACTTTGATAGGCAGTCAAAGTTATGGATCTGTGATCAGCAAATATTGAAATTCTGTATAAGTTGTCATTGGCCAAAGGTCCAACTAGAACTACTACTGAAAAATCAGCTGATGACGTATGACATGTAGAATATTTTGATTTAAACTAGATTGCATAATCCAGATACATGTCATACGTCATCAGCTGATTTTTCAGTAGTAGTTCTAGTTGGACCTTTGGCCAATGACAACTTATACAGAATTTCAATATTTGCTGATCACAGATCCATAACTTTGACTGCCTATCAAAGTTGTCATATGTCATATGTCACCGTATCATTTCCGCTCAGATCATTATCCCTCCAGAAACTGACAGAGAATGTAGCGTAGAAGTAATTTTAAACTGTTTGTCCTCGTTTTAGTGTAGTGTTTTGTATAATTTATGTTAGTTTTAATGTTTCCACATCCTACGCTTGCCGGATAGTTCTTATTTTGACGAAGTAAGTCTAAAACGTTAATCTCAAAAACTTTTTTTCATCCATTAACTTCGAGTTTTTTATCGAAGTTAACTAATTTACTTCATCTAAAAAACGTTTTCTTGTCTTATTTCAGATGCCCTGAAGATGCTATTTTAAGCGAAAGTACTTGGGCTAGATTTAATTAACTTGTGCTCGATAATAGCCTTATTTTCAAAGTTCATTTATTCGAGCATTCAACCTCATTTCATTTAAAATGTAATTATCAAGTTTTGGGGCAATTGGATCCGTTCCTGTTTAAGAAGATTTTGAAGACTTTGTCTAGTATAAACATTGTATGCAGATAAGGAGCAATCTGTCTCTAAATCATATCCCATACATGCTCAATGGGATTAAGATCTGGCGATTGTCTTGATCACGATAAAAGTGTAATATCCTTATTATGAAACCAATCTCTTACTGTTGCTGAACTATGTGGCCTTGGATTATCCTGCAGGTAACGCAAATCAGGATGTGTAGCAGTGGCATAAGATTGGACAACAGGTTCTAAGATATAATCAATATATTGAGAATGATTCAAAGTGCCTTCTGCAACAACAGAAACTTCGTTGAGTCAATCCTACCACACACCAATCCAGCCTCCTTACAACCTCCAGCCGAAAGTTGTAAAAATGAACACGACGCCTCCAGAGTACTTTCTAAGTAAATAGTATGCATTTATCATACCCATTTGCAGAACATAAACAAAACGTTTTTAATACCACCTTATCGTTTTCCTGTTGCAAGGATATTACGAAAAAAATTGATCCTGGTGGTCAATTTCTGATATATCATTATTATAGTTTAGAATGCCTTTAGGTTTTCTAGTTTTTCATCCCTTTTTATTTTTGAAAATGTCAGTTTCATTTCCAAATTTAGCACTTATATAACTGACACCCTTGTGACTCACGACTACCTGTGGGTTGCACTTAGGGTCATTTTTTAGAGTTCCTGTACAATAGGTGCTATTTTTTCAGTAATCTTGTAGCTACGTCTACTACTGTTGTAGAAGTGTTCTACTGTTGTAGAAGTTATCGAGGTTTATTGTAGGTCCTTGATCTAACTTTTCTCTAAGTAAATGCACAACCTTTGGTTGTGTGTCCAGTCCCGCCATATTCATCTGATGTACCCTCGTATACGCGAAACTTTAGCACCAATCCATCTGGGTCTGTGAGCATGTAAAGCTTGATTCCATACTTGTGGCGTTTGTGTTGAGTTTGTTTCGATGGTAGGAAGCTTAATTATTTGGAAAGTAAGAGATGCTTTCATATCTTCCATTGATCTTAAAAAGTCTTGCTATTACATTCCGTTAGATGGAGAATATAAATTAAAGACTGCCTTTCCTGTGCAAAATAGAGGTTTATTTTGTTTTAATGTTTTACCTTTTAATCTTAATAATAGCTCAAGCTATGTGTAGAGTCATGGACTCAGTTATAAGTCCTTTATTAGAACCTTTTGTTTTCTATTACCTTGATGAAATTATCGTTGCAACCCTAGATTTTGATACTCATATCAAAACTCTGAAAATGCTATTCAAGCATTTGAAAGATGCAAATATCACTGTTAATTTTAAGAAATGCCAGGTTTGCAGATCCTCACTGCAATCCCTTGGATTTGTATTAGATGATTAAGGGTTGAGAACTGATCTTGGTAAGGTCCAGGCTATTTTGGAATATCCTGTACCCGCAAATACAATCCAGATACGTCAGTTGATTGGTTTAATTGGTTATTACCGTAGGTTTCTAACAATTTTGCTACTATTTGCAGTCCCATTTCTGACTTGCTCAAAGGCAGAAAGAAAGGTCAACCTATTACGTGGACTCCTGAAGCTGATGAAGCTTTTCATAAAATTAAACAGTTTCTTACAACAGCTCCTGTTCTTGCAAGTCCTGATATTTCCAAACATTTCTATCTTGCTTGTAATGCAAGTGACTTTGGTGTTAATGGTGTTTGATTTCAAAAAGATGATGGATTAGAATATTATATTGCTTACTTTAGCAAAACTTTAACAAGAGCTCAGCGAAAATATACAACTACTGAGAAAGAACTGTTAGCAATTTTGCTATTAGTTGAAAAATTTAGACGCTATATTGAAGGTAGTGATGATTTTACTGTTATTACAGATAACCTCATTACATAGGTTATAGAGCGTGAAGAATCCTTCTCCTAGAGTTGCCAGATGGATCATGAAACTGTCTTGTCACAAATTTACTGTTGTTCATCGTAGTGGTTCTTTAAATGTAGTAGCTGAATCTCTTTCAAAAATTCCTGAAGCATCTCGAGTTTCTCTCTTGAATGTATCTGATTTAAAAACAGATGCTTGGTATAGGAATATGATAGCAAAAGTTACAGATATTCCTAACGTATATCCTGCTTTTAAGGTTCAGGATAATGTTCTTTATAAACATGTTTTTTCTAGCTCAAAGTTTTCTGATGCTTCCCCAAAATGGAAAATATTTGTTCCTTCTCCACATAGGAAGGAACTTTTGCAAATGTATCATGACGATCCTCTAGCTGCTCATTTAGATGTCTTTAAAACCCTTTCTAGGATTTTAGAATTGTATTACTGGCCTAAAATGAGATCTTTTATTGTAAACTATGTTCATAAATGTAAAGTTTATGCTTCTTGCAAGCCTAGTAACTTACCTCCAGCTGGTCTTATGGGACAGTATCCTTATATTAATTTTCTTTTTCGGTTTTTATCTGCTGATTTACTTGGTTTATAGTCTAGATTAAAAAATGGAAATCGTTATCTTTTTGTTGTTTTTGACTGGTTTATAAAGCTCATGTTTGCACGTCCTGTGTCTAATGCTACTTATAAAGCTATTGTCAAGTTTTTCTTATTTTTGGTGCATCACACATCTTTGCAGTTAATAATGGAAAACAATTTGCTTCCAAAAATTTTAAAACTTTGATGGAAAAGTACAAGGTACAAAAAATTTGGTACGATGCTAAATACTTTCCTCAGATTAATCCTACTAAACGAGTTAATAAGACGATTGTTACTGCAATTAGGTCTTTTATTCAGGACAATCATAAAGATTGAGACAAGGAGATTTTTAAAATAGCTCAAGCTATTTGTCCAGCTAAACATGAAGCGATACAATTTTCTTCTTCATTTTTAACTTTTGCTAGAAATGTTCGTGTTGATGGTTCATTGTTCGGTGCTAATAAAGAAACCTCTAATAAAATTGTTAATATTAACAATAAATTGTTCGATCCCAAGCCTTTAGAGAATATTTCTCCTATCTGTAATGAAGTCTAAAGAGAATACGTCACTCTTACAATACCAAAACACTTTACGTAGACGTGATGTAAAATTCCATGTAGGTGACAAAGTTTGGAAGAAAATATCATCCTTTCAAAAGCTGTGCATGAATTTTCTGCTAAATTAGCTCCCAAATTTATTCCATGTATTATACATAAAGTTTTATCTCCATTGGTATATAACCTTAAGGATCTAGATGGTAAAGATCTTGGTAATTTTCATGTGCAACATATTAAAAATATCATCCTTTCAAAAGCTGTGCATGAATTTTCTGCTAAATTAGCTCCCAAATTTATTTCATGTATTATACATAAAGTTTTATCTCCATTGGTATATAACCTTAAGGATCTAGATGGTAAAGACCTTCGTAATTTTCATGTGCAAGATATTAAGTTATATTTTACTGATTCTAGTGATGATGCGTCTCAATAATGTATAATATGGTAAAACATTATGTTTTGTTATTTTATCTCTTTATATTTTGAAATTTCTCTAGTTATGATAAAACATATTAATCTTATTTATTTGACCCTATATACCCTAACTGTTTATATATTTCTATTATTTCACTTTAGGTAATTGTTTTTTATTTTGATACAATTAAACGCCTCATCCAGCACTTTACGTATGACAACATGGTTTGTTTCGTACATACATGGTGTTTTAGTTTTCCTAGGATACATATATCCTAAGGAGATTTTGGGCCAGATGATATGAATCTGTGTTCCTTTTCGGTCTTTTAGAGACAATTAATATACCGTAGGTATATATTTATTTTTTGGATGATGTGTTTTTTCTTAAGTATTTTGGAGTTAAAATAATTCTATGCATATTTAATTTTAGAAATCTGGTGTAGAATTATGGCGCTTTGAAGTCTGATTGTAATACACCTAGTTTCATTTGTTTTCTTCTATCTTTTGTAAACTATACCTACTTTATTCTTTTGTGTAGATCCCTGGTTTATATTTAGTGAGAATAACATTTCTTATGTATCATTATGTCATTTTCATTATTAACTTACTCTTAGTCTTCTAGGACCTGTTTTATGCAGTTACTATATCTCTTTTGTGTAGAACTTTGTCTCAAGTAAAGTATATATGTATTTGTGAGTTGTTTATCTATAATTACATTTACATATAAATGTTTACATGCTTTTACTCATCTCACAATTTTGATATTGTTACCTTACTTCAGTACTATTTTTTTTAGATTTTGAACAGTCATCCTGAGTACTATTTTTTTAGATTCATTCATTAGCAATGTCCATTAGACATTCATTTCTGTAAGATATAATCTCTATAATATATATTTACCAGACTTTTATTATTTGCCTTTATTTTTATTTACTTGAATATAAATACTTGAATTTAATTATTAAGTAGACTTCATACTATGTGTATAGTATGCTATTTTGCAAAGGAGGTCGTACTTCCAAGGAAGAATTTCTGAAGACAGAATTCTTCAACAATGTATATCTGAGTATATCAGGTGCAAGGCCCCTTTGTTACTATTATGTTTTGTTTTTGTGGGCCTGGGCTTTGGTGCAGATGTACATTCGTACCACTGGATCTTCCTTAAATGGTGGATTGTCTCCAGGGTACGGCGTCGGGGGGTTCATGGCACATAGGGCTGTCGTCTCCGAAAAGCGCTGTCGTGATTTAACCGTGGGCTATGGGCTACTGCGTTCATACCAACATGGTTTCAATTGATCCTTTGGTAGCGTCCATGTATAGTACCAAAGTCTGCAGATACCCGATTAATTTAAATTAATTTCATCCCCTCATTTTTAGTCTGATGAATATTAAAATTCATTAAGTAATATGCATTTCTATTCCCCTGAGCGTTCCCCTCAAAAACTGTTATATTATAATTATTATAACAGGACCTTATTTAATTTCAGTTTAATCAATACTGAAATTCAATGAGTAATTTTTTAGTTTTCTAGAGATATTCTCTGTAGTAATTTATTAATGATAAATTATTAATTTCAGTGTGATGAATACTACAATTCATTGGATAATTTTTTTTTACTTTCCCCAGATTAACATCCGAAAATTATTTTGTTTTAATATTTTTTTAAATATAACAAATTTGAGTTATATTCTAGATTTTTTATAAATAATAATGTAAAACCACTTATATTCATTAATTTAATTATATTGTTATAATATTTTTTTAAATAACATATAACAAATTTTAGTTTGACGGATATTACAATTCGTTGGAAAGTATTCGATTTCCCGGTTTCCCGAATATTTTGTTGTTATATTCATTAACTTAATTGCTTTATTATAAAGTATTTATTTTTGATTTGTTTCTACAGATTAATACTGCATATACTTATTCCTAGATAGAACATTTTGTTCTAGTTTTCTTTGAGAAAAATTTCTAAGTTGTGTTCGAAATTTTTCTGATGAAGTAGGGAGACCTAGGAGAGTTGTGACAAATTTTACCTTATGGGCCATATCTCGGTCAAGAAACATTCCACAGGTATGATTGATATGAAATAATTTTGTGCTATTCTTTCCGTTTTCAAAATAATTACCAACATTTTTTAAATTGTAATGTTTTCTGAGAAAATCAACCAAATCAAAGACCGCTCCCGTTGTTACAACTCTCCTACCACCGAGGTAAGTTGTGACAGGTACAGGGGTGGGTTGTGACAGCATTGTATTGAATCTGTTAAGATATTAAAAATAGGTGTTAGAGAGAAATCACTTTATTATTATATACAATCAGTCTAAAAAATTTAATCTGATTCACAATTATGGCAAACGTAATGCAGTTCGTCTCCAGTACAATCTACGTGTGCCCAGCCTTTATAGTCTAGGCATTGAACCCATTTCTCTTTCGATCTGCTGTCTGCATAAGCTTCAAGGCAAACCAAGCAAAAACAATCATTTTCGGTTTCTTCATCGACACTTGTTCTCTTCTTTTTAAGAGTCTTCTTGGTTTTTTTAGGTTTATTCTCTCCTTCGCTAAATACACGCTTCTTAACGTTCTTAGTCTTCCTATTAGCCTCTATAGCGGCTATTTCGTTCTTCGTGGGAGTGTCAGTCAGGACAGCAGATTTGATTTTACGTCGGTTTGGTCTGCTGTTTTTTTCTTGGTGGAGCTTTTGGCAATGGCCTAACTGATTCTGGCGAGAAGACATTAGAAACAGTGGTAAGTGGACTAGGGGCTGTAGATGTAGATGCAATTGGTTCAATGGCATTATTGTTCAGAACAATATCATGGCTTGATGGCATGATCTGATCTGCAGACGTACCTGGAGTAATGGCTCGTGCTTCATCATTGTCATTTGCACCAGTGTTAAGATTTGGAGTTATGGTCCTTTCTGCTGGATTGTCCACAACTTCTGAAACGATTTGCTTTTCTTCTGGATTGGGACGATCAGTGACTTGACTTGGCAAGAAATCAGCTTCTTCAAATATGTGTGTGTTAACTAGCCACGTTCCAGTTGCAGCAAAACCAGCGCTCATATTCTTTGCAGTGATTGCTACATCAAATGAAAACTTTGCTATAGACGGGATATCATAAATTTTAATGACTTTCCCGGCATTGCTTCGCATCCAATTGTCGCAAGCTGTATTGATTGCTTTTTTAAAGGCCCAAAAATAGTACGATCCAGCGGCTGTAGCTTGTGCGTACAATGTGGTGGAAATGTTAGCAAAATTATGCCATGTTCTCTGTAGAATTCAATGTTCTTTACAGCTGTATGCGAGGAATGATTATCAAGAAGCAACAGAACTCTTTCCTCTTTTGATGGTCTAACATGATTTTTAAAATGCTCAAGAAAAACATGAAAATCATCCTCTTGCATCCAGCCTGATCCATTAGCTGTTCCGACTGAACCAGTTGGGCCGTCCCGAATAAAATGGTCTTGGAATCGTTTACGTGGAAATATAAACATAGGTGGTATATAATTACCTATTGCGTTTCCAGCTAAAGCCAACGTTACCATGGTTCCCCTTTCTGCCGATGTCATCGCACTGACTTGTTTTTCACTGCGTCGTGCTATTATCCTATCAGGCTTTTGCACGGTAGTGATTCCTGTCTCATCGACATTCCAAATATCTTTTGCCTTAAGTTTATGTTTGTTTAAGACACCTGTGTAATTATCAAAAAAATCAGCCACATTAATTTTATTAAAACTGGTAGCACGAGCAATGCTAGTGGCTTGAGGCAGTCGTAAAGTTAAATTGGGATGTCGTTGCATAAATAGCTTGAGCCACACTTCTCCTGCTTTTTCATTTTTCTCCCATGACTCTGGAATTTTTTTATTATATTTTTTGGCTAACTTATATGCAATGACTTTAGTTTCTTTAGTTGTCAGCCCATAATTATATCCTGCACATGTTAGCAAATATTCGCTTAATATATTCTCTTCTTCTTTTGTAAAAATGGTTGGAACGGTATAACCCATGGACGGAGCTTGGCCTTCTGGGTTTGCGTGGTAAACCTCTTTCTTCTTAATGTATCTTGACAAAGACATGTAGTTTAGATTGTAAGAGGCCGCAGCATCTCTTAAACTTTTACCTCTTAACCTAACCTCTTCAAAGGCCAGGTCGTAGATTTCCACACTTCGTACCTCTATCAGTTTTTCTTGTATATTTATTAGGCATTCTGAAACAAAAAATAGCCATTTAGTATGCAGTATACTACAGTGACACACGTAGTCTTACTCTGGAGGGGGTTTTGCTTGGGCACAGAATTTTTTTGTATTGTTTTTGAAAGACAAGTTACATTTTCCTACTATCTATATATCCGGTTTTTTTAGGCGTTACGCCCGTCCGGTAGGGATCTATGGAGGAGTATCACCGAGCCGCAAGCCCTTATCTCTTGCCGTACTGCTTCACCATAGGCCGATCAGAACCCAGCATATCCTAGTCTAAGCCGCAGATTCATCTAGAATTTTAAACTGCTGCGTTAGACTTTTTGTTTTCTGTACACCGAGCTTGGGCTCGACCCACATCCACTAAACCATTCGACAGTGAAGCGAATGAGAGGCATTTTCCTACTATTCTTTATATATTTTTATATGCAGTAGGAGGGATTTTAACCCCCAAAACCCCCCCTGTGTGTGCCACTAATATGCTATTATACACATGTGCCTACTAACACAGATAAATATTTAAAATTAATACAAAAACATTGTAGAAATAGTACAGCAGAAAAATGGAGAAAGATAGGAGAGTTGTGACAGACTGTCACAACTCACCTAGGTGTTTAAAATAACGACTTGGTCCGAATAATAATTCATATTTTCCGAACACGATGCATATTCAAAGGATCATTACAACGTTTTGAGACTTGAATAACCATACAACTTAAGAAAAAATAATACAACAATGCACAAATACTAGACTATTATATCAATTTAAATAAAATTTTGAAGAAAAACTAACTTTTCGTATGTTTTTGGGCACAGACGTCAAATTTACACAACTGCATTTCGTTCGCCGCCTGCTGGTATTAAACCGAGTAGCATGTCTGGAGACTGACGAACAAGCGTTTTTGCCAATTCGCTCACTATAATAGTTGGGCAGAAATCGTCCTTGTCACAACTCACCTCTGTCACAACTCTCCTAGGTCGACCCTATAAGTGTGTTACGTTATAAACGTCACATCTTTATGAATTTATATTTAAATAATTATTTTATTTTAAATTCTTTATTAATTTATTAATTTCTTGGCCTTCAGATTCGTTTTTACTATGTTTTATTCAAAAAGTAGTTGGTGCCTTCTCTCTCTCTCTCTCTCTACAATTTATTAATTTCTTGGCCTTCAGATTCGTTTTTACTATGTTTTATTCAAAGAGTAGTTGGTGCCTTCTCTCTCTCTTTCTCTCTTTTTCTCTATTTCTCTCTCTCTATCTATCTGGTAGACTGAATATTCTGTTCTACGTTGACAGAAAAACTAATTCCATCATAGGTATATGTCCTATGACATCTGTGCCAACTTCATTTCAATCTCCCACTTACTTTCCGCCAATCAGCTTTTCTGACATAGTGGGATACGTTTTTTGTCTAAAATTAAAATTTATACGAAAGCAAAAATTGTTATAAGCTTCATTTGATGGTCTTCAGAATTCTCTTGAAGTATGTACTTTCATTGTAATCTTTATTCTATAATTTTTACAGCATTTTCAATATTTGTAATCGTAACCTCACTTCTTTCCAAAGCACGTTTTTCAGGTATAGGCATATAGGAATCCTAACAGTTATTGGCCATATTTACGAGTTTATTCGCTGTATTAATTGGGGTATTCAACATTTTACTGGCTGTATGATGAATAATTATTGATTTTATTGGAGAAACTAACCACTTAATTGGGAGGCCACACACACACATATATACTTTGCAAAGCCTCCTATGTAAGAGGCTTTGAATTTGCGGTTCACAAAATTTTTAATCGCTCGTATCAATTTGTTTTAAACGTTTTTGAATTGAAATGTGACATATTCTAACATTAATGCTACACATTTTTCATATTGCTTTTATAGTGATCCTTTCTCAAGTTAATCTGTTCCTCCTGCACCGTACTGAAGACGATCAATAGTCAGAAATACGTATATACGGTTGCCTTTCATCGGTATACCTATTTTGTTTTTGTTTTCCTGTTTTGCGAGACATGCCATTACATTTTACATTTTTATTATTTACTCTAATTAACCTTTTCTATTTCTTTTAAACGTTTTAACGTTTGACATTCCTTTCTTCGAGTAGCTGTAGCTTCCTCCATAGTTATTGTTAGTTGTTACCCCGGAAACCATCAGAGTCTTCTAACTCTAATGCCACAAATTGATCACATTGCGTCTGTAGTGATCCTTTCCCAAGTTAACATGCTCCTTTTCTAACTTCGCTGCACCGTACTGAAGACGACCCACAGTCAGAAATACGTATACCTGTTTGCCTTCTCTCGATATACTTATTTCATTTTTGGTTTACCTATTTTGCGAGACATGCCATTACATTTTACTTTTATAATTCAGTCACAATATCCTTCTCAATTTGTTTTAAACGTTTTAACATTTGAAATTCCTTTCCTCAAGTAGCTGTAGCTTCCTCTATGTTTATTGCTAGTTGTTGCGCTGGAAAGCATCAGGGTATTCTAACGCTAATAGTCACCAATAGTCAGAAATACTTATATATGGTTGCCTTCTATCGATATACTTATTCTGTTTTTTGTCTTCCTGTTTTTCGAGACATGCCATTACATATTGCTTATATTATTCATTCGCATAAACTTTTTCTATTTGTTTAAAACGTTTTAACGTTTGGCATTTCATTTCTCGGGCACCTGTAGCTTTCTTCAAGGTGTCTGTTAGTTTTTGTCGTTAAACAAGTTTATATATAAAGTTGTCATGCTTTTCTTCCAATTCGACCAGTTCTGCACACCTGTATAGCAGCCACTGTTCTTTAGCTTTACGATACTCTTTTCGTATTTGTCAATTTGCTGATGTTTGGTTCGGTCTTTGTTTTTAAATGATCTGCGGTCGTCCATCATTAATAATATTTCGTCAGTCATCCAATTTTTTTTGTACTTTTGGGAAGCAATCAGAGACTTAGTGGTGGTTACGATTACATTTTTAATACAATTCGATTTGTTTTCTATACTCGCCAGTTGTTTGGATCTTGCCGTAATATCCGCTATTGCCTCATTTTATTTTTATGTGACTTTTAGTTTAACGTTAGGTTGTTTTAAGCTGTTTATATCAATTCTCTTTATGAATTTTGTTTTAATTTTCTTAAGCTTAATTTTCAATTTTCCGACTATGGGATTGTGATTAGATCCGATATCTGTTCCAGGGTACGTTTTTACTCCTTGCAATCCATTTCTGTATCTCTGATTAATCAATAAAAAATCAATTTTGTTTTTTACTATTTTGTCATACCTATGTTGTGGAGACTGCCAGGTGTAGAGTCTCCGAGGTGGCAGTTTGTACCAGGTATCCGCAATGACTAAGTTTGATCTCCCAAACCAAAGTCTCAGTCCCATCTCCCATGGTTTCATTTTGGAAACCCAAGTTTCCAAAATGAAACCTGTTTTCTTCATAGTTCGAATAAACAAAATAGAAGTGATTAGCGTTGCCTATTGTCTTTCGTATTGTCTTTTAAGAATAATTGCTATTTTAATGGGAATAAGCCACAATTGAAGGTTAAAATAAGTTTATTGAAGTTCAGAGTTTAGTTTCCACTTCGGAAATCGTTCTCAAAATACAAACATTAATAAGTTAAACAAATTTTGTTTTTTTTGTGACTGGGTGAAAAATTATTTTGTTAAAATTTTAATATCAAATAAAATCAATCCCCCTGTATAAATGAACATATATACATACATACATATATATATATATATATATATATATATATATATATATATATATATATATATATATATATATATATATATTATATACACTTTAAATATTCTGATAAGGGTTGTGGCCGAGCCGTGCAAAAATTTTATATAAGCAAAACAAGTATGCAATTCGGTTCAACCAACCTTTTATAACTACTTGTTGTCAAGCAAAGAGCAAGAATGATAAAAATTAAAAAGAAAAAACAACCTCCTCGTCCTGACCAGACACAATTTATTTTTTGTCTAAAATCTTTTTTGGTTTCAACGAATCGGGTGGATGACCTTTTAGTGGCCGCTTGCTTTTACGTGTCCTAAACCAAACTCTTAAATGTTGTAGTGGTCAGTGTCAAGGCGGTAGCTATCAATTTTTTTAAGGGCTACGCGTTTATTTACCACTTTTATATTAACACACTGATATTACGTAAATATCCATATTTTAAAGTTTTATAACTTTTTATTGAATTTTTGTAAATTATATCTGCCAAAAGTATCAGTTCAATTAAAAGATTTTAATTATTATAGAATACAAAGGAAACTCGTTAGAAAAAATTATATCTATTGGAGTATAAACTACGATTACCTTATAAAAAAATGGTCATTTTAACAGTAAATGATGACTCCGAATAACCGAGTTTCATTTATCTATATTTTATTCGTCTATATTTGTGTTCTTTAAGTTCCAGTTCACCAGAAAATCCAAAGATAACTTGGGTAGAGTTTACACAAAAACACACGGATCTTTACTTGCTCAAGCCCTTAAATTACAGCTTTAGATAAAAAAACATTGAAGGATCGTGCAACTCAGATATGTGAACCGGAATATGAACATTTGAGAAATGATTGAGAAATGTGGTTGTAACTGTATTTAATACACTCCAAGTGACATGAAAATATCTATACATCCAAAAAGAGTTAGGCGCAAAGTCGACCAATAACCAGAACTATAAGACAAAGTTTTATTACTGTAAAAATATTAACAAATCATGACGTCAGATCCATTCTAAAACCAACTAAGATAATACAAAAAAGTCTACGATAGTCGAAATATTCCAGAAAACCATTGTTCACTCCAATAATCTACAGTATTTAATTCATATAAATGTATATAGTTCAGTGTACATTGGAACAACAAAATATAGAGTTAGCATTGTTTTGAGTAATGTCAAGAGGGTGAGATAGCCGTTATAGAAACACTAAACAAGAAGAACACCTGTATTTGAAGAAACACGGGTGCTTTCAACATCACACCATCACAGCGATTATCAAACCACACGAAAAGCGCACGAAGGACTTTAATCTCGAAGAAAAGAGTCCGCATCTGAACAGGTAGTGCTACAGAGCTACAAAATACGAAACCTTTTCCCAAACATACGAAAAATTCTAGTATCAATTTTAGACCAATTGGAGCAAGGAACCATTAGTGAGAAGACAGTTACGGCCGTCACCGCTGCGCCTTTTGTAATGACTACCGCAGTTGCAAACTGTTGTTTGTTGTTGATTTCAAAGGTCTCATATGACCTCGTAAACCTTTCTATACTGCGACCTAAAAGATCTTTCCAAATGTGTAAAAGTTTAGATATTCTAGCAAAAGCTTCCTGTCGCTATGATGTATTTAAGACAGTATATGTCGCTAGAAAACTATTTTTTAGTCTCTGCGTTTGAATTAATTCTATATAGTATAACATCATTTCGGCCTCCCGTGGCCAAAGATGGTAAGTAGATGGAACTGATACGGCCCCACTTGAGCAAGAAATAGTTAGGAGATTTTTGAAATCGTAGGCTTCCACGGCCAGAGTCAGAATTATAGTTTATTCGTCTTCCGGGTTTGGACCGTGTCATTTGTGAGTGACCCAAAAGTGGGTTCATCTCGACGTTTCGCTACAATTGTATGTAGCTTCTTCAGGAGAACAAAGAAAAAGAAATCAAAAGACAGGAAGATGGGTAGTTAGCAACGGTAACTCAGTTACTCAACGCAACCAGAGGCGAATACTAACTACCAAGATGGGCATTTGGTCACAGTAACTCAACTACTTAACGCAGCCAGAGATGAAAACCAAATGCCAGGACAGGGATTCACGTCTAACAGCTCAGAACACCGCCTCTCGACGCGTTAGTGTTCTGAGCTGTTGGACGTGAATCCCTGTCCTGGCATTTGGTTTTCACCTCTGGCTGCGTTAAGTAGTTGAATTACTGTGACCGAATGCCCATCT
Organism: Diabrotica balteata; assembly: GCA_918026665.1. Lineage (NCBI taxonomy): Eukaryota > Metazoa > Arthropoda > Insecta > Coleoptera > Chrysomelidae > Diabrotica > Diabrotica balteata. The sequence continues at coordinate 80,806,950 of OU898281.1, read as the reverse complement.
TGGTAGTTAGTATTCGCCTCTGGTTGCGTTGAGTAACTGAGTTACCGTTGCTAACTACCCATCTTCCTGTCTTTTGATTTCTTTTTCTTTGTTCTCCTGAAGAAGCTACATACAATTGTAGCGCTGTTTTTGGAAATTGGTTTAGAGTTAATGATGCTTTTTCCGTTCCATTTCTTCGTAGTTATTAGAGTCCTTGAACAGTTAATGAGATCATCCTCTCTTTATTTGCCAGATTGGTTTCATTATCACAAATGTCATTTGTTTGGGATCATCACTCTAATTTTCCTTGCATCACATATTAAGTTAAATTCAATATTAGATATTATAAAAAAAATTACATCTGAAATTATTTACACCGTATCATGCCCGACAGCATGTAATACCTCCTTAATGTTTAATAAAGTTAACTACCTGAATTGATGATACAATACCATTTAAAACTCTACTTTCTAGTCAATTGGTTATGCTGCTAATATAAAAAAAAAACTATATTTTAAACTATATTTGCCTGAATTATCATCATGTACGAGTCAGATAAAATTAAATTATTAGAATAATGTTTTTGTACATATTGCCAAATAACAAATCAAAATAGTTTCCTTAATTTTTATTTTAAGAATGATTTCCGAAATGGAAACCGAAGCGTCAAAATAAAGGTATTTTCAACTAAAATTGCGGTTAGTTTTCATTAACGATAATAAATAACATAAACGCACCACAAGAAAACAGCTTGCTTTAGAACCATATTATATTTACTATTAGATAAAAATAGAAACATTCTCTTGACGAAGCAATCTTTAGAAAAAAATAACTAGTAACAGGCTAAAGGTGAAAATTTTTAAATTACAATTAGATTCCATTCGTATTCATAACAATATTCCAATGACATTGAAAAATATAGTCATTTTTAAGTGTGGTTTTATATAACTTTGTTTATTTGTTTAGTAGTTAAACACTTCCTGTTTAGTAGTTTTGTGAAAATGTTCCCAACCCAATCTATTGAATAATCTTCCAACATTAGTTCCTTCAAACAAAAGAAACCCTAACTTAGTTATCTCCTTTTTAATCAAACGTATTTAATTTAATGTGAAAATGGCTATAATTATTATTTCTTAAAAAAAGCAAAGTTAAATTCTGTGTCAATTATCTGATTTTAATTTTAATTTCAACTGATTTGTGAAGAATTTGTGTCCCAGTAACACCTTCCTCTTGTGTTAAGATGTTTAATCCCACATGTAACATTACTGCTTCCTTTTTTCCTGTGGCTTCATCTCGTGTGAAAGCGTCTGCATTGATGTTGTCCTTTCCTTTGATGTTTTGGAACTCAAAATCTTATTCCTGTAATAACAATATTCCTCTATGTATCCGATTATTCACCAATCGATTCCTCATGACGTGGACCAACGTTGCATGATCCGTCTTAATTCTGAATTTAGCGCCCAACGGATAGAAACTTAATTTATTCACATAAAATAGTACGTTTGCAAACTCTAGTTCTGTCACACTATATTTTCTTTCATGTGTTTTTGTCACTCGGGAGATAAAATATACTGGCACTTTTTTTTTGTTCGTTTTGTATTTGGGACAAAACTGGTGCAGATTTTTAGATAGACGCATCCGTTCTAAGTATAAATAGCAGATGATACATGGGATGATATATTTCCATTCCTTTTGACAATTCTTCTTTTAAAACTTAGTGAACCCACCTTGTGATACAGTGTGTTAGTTGATATTTCCGGCATTTAAGCATAGTTTCAATTATCCACTGCTTTTCTTAACTATCACGATTGGATTGAGATAAGGTGGATCACATCTCTCTATGATTGAATCTTCCAACATTTCGTCTTCCAACATCTTTATTTTATTATTCTAACATTATGTCATTACTGGATTAAGGCTGTGGGAAAGTAAAAAAAATCCTGTAGGCTTAATTCTAGATACTCACAGGCGCCACTTGCATTATGAGTCAAAAAGCTATGACACTGAGATGGGGAAGGCAACGAGAAAACATTCCCAGTCCCTAGTTTATTCATCATGGTTAATGTAAACCAATTTGGAGAAGGTACTGATCATGGACTTTGGATACCAAGATCAGGCAGGGGAGGAAAAATACGAAAATGTAAGGCTTCCCAGGTCGTCAACCCACGAAATTCTTACCGATATTCAAACACTAATAGAGAAAAAGTGTGCATGTGGAACGTTCAAAAAATCTGTACTTGGAATGTTTGAAGTACGTTTAAAGGGGGAAAGATAACACAACACCATTCAAGAAATGAAAAGACTAAATATCGACGTGATGGTAATCAGCGAGATGAGATGGCCAGGCTCGATACAGTGCTGTATGGATAATAATATAGTATATTATGCTGGAAACGATTAACCATATCACTGGAGTGGCGTAGAGGTGATTCTGAGCAAAAAGGTCGCTGGGGCTGTGATCAGCGTGCTACCTCTCTCTGATAGAGTCATTTTGATAAAGCTGCAAAGCAGACTCGTTAATACGATACATCGTTAATACAATTTTGTCGGGAAGAAGATTTTACCATTGCTAACACCTGGTTTAGACTTCCACCGAGACGACTTTATGCGTGGAATTCACCTGCAGATACAGCCAACAATATCATCAGAAACCACATACATTTTATTCTCATTGACAAAAAATTCAAGAACAGCTTGACTTCGGCGAAGACCTCCCCAGGAGCAGATCTCTCATCGGACCACAACCCATTAGTGGGCCAGATAGGCCTCAAACTAAAGAAACTCATTAAAAGTAAACCTACACAGAACTTGGATTATGATACTTTAAAAGATTCCGTAGTTCGTCAGAATGTAGAAGATGTAATGAGAGAAAAACTAGAAACCGTCAAACAACAAGAACAGAGTGTAGAACAAAAATGATGTTATATCGAAGACTAAATGCTATATGCGGAAAAAGAACATCTGGAAAAGAAAACAAGAGTAAAAAATTTAGACTGGATAACTGATCACATTATGCAGATGATGGATCAAACGAGATTAATGAAAAACAGGAACGCCAAGAAATACTAAAAAAATCAACCAAACAGTTAAAAAATAAATACGAAGAGCCAAGGAGACATAAATGCAAGAAAAATGTAAACTAATCGAAGAGCTTCAAGTGAAACACGATCATACAAAATTTCCACCGAAAGATTCGAGAAGCCAATGGTCAATTCAAGAGGAAAATCACACACCTCCTCATAAACAAAGACGGGAACCTAGTGACGACAGTTAAGGAAAAGTTGGTGACCTGAAAAATGTACATCGAAGAACTTTTCTGGGACTACCGAGGTAACCTTCCAGAAATAAATTGCATGACAGGGTCGTCAATACTAGAAAGCGAGGTGAAAACAGCTTTAAAATAGTCTAAGAATGGTAAGGCCACAGGTTTGGTCGAAATACCCGTTGAATTTATTGAGGTGATGAGTAAAGTGAGCACGAAGGAGTTAACTGTACTGTCAACATTTGTAACACTACCAAACAAACGATCGCAAATATTTCCGAACTATCAGCCTTATGAGTTATGCACTGTAAAATCATACATGCCTGAATTTACAAGAAATATGAAATAAATGTCTGTGAAATGCAATTTGGATTCCGCAATTCCATGGAAACACGAGAAGCACTTCTCATCTTACAAGTACTACTTCAGAGATGCCGGGATGTCAATTGTGATGTCTATATTTATTTTATTGACTACCCCAAGGTATTTGACCGTTGCCAGCACCAGAAGATGGTCTCCGCCCGACTGGATGAGAAGGACGCGGATCATCAAGAACTTATACTGGAACCAGCGTGCTTGTCAGCGTGCAGCGTGTCAAGGTCAAAGACCAGCAGACCGACCAAGTGAAGATCATCATATGAGGAGTAAGGTAAGGCTATGTGCTCTCACCGACTCTTTTCGATATATACCCCGAGGAAATTTTTACTGAAGCCTTCACAAACCTAGAGATGGGAATGCAAGTAAACGGTGAATACATCAATAATATCCGCTACACCGATGACACTATATTACTAGCAACCTATCTAAATGATCTACAAGCCTTACTAGACCGAGTGAGAACTGTGAGCGTAACATACGGACTAGACCTTAATATTAAGAAAACTAAATTCATGGTTGCCGTGCAAATTTAGATGTCGATTCACTTACCTCGGGACTACCCTCAACTTACAATGAGACTACTCTCAAGAGATTAGATCCAGAATTGAAACGGCACGGTCTACATCTCATTGTCAAATTCACAAATGTCAAGTGACACAATTTATAAAAATACAATTTTTCAAAGTTAAAAATATATTTAAAGAAAGCATATTTATTATAAAAAGTTGAACAATTCATTCAAGTAAGTGATAACGACAAATTTGCTGTTTTATCAATCCAATAATTATAATTCATATCCAAAACTAGCACAAAGTTAATCATGCCTAATACATCGTTTTGCGCTAATTGTTCAAAGCTAACTTCTACCTCCGATAGAAAGCTCCAGTGCGATGGCTGTAAGAAACCAATACACATTGCTTGTACGGATCTGTCGGTCGATGATCGAGTTACGAGGCAAAAAGTACGTGGGATGCAATGCATGCAGTTCAAACATTACAAATATTAATGAAATAAAGAGTCTACTTATCGAGTTTAAAGCAGACATTAAGAAGAAAATTGAAGATTTTGATATTAAACTATCTGAATTCAGCAATAAATTAAATCAACTCGATTCTATTACAACAACAGAATTTACTGACAGCATTGTCAATGAAGCCGCTGACCGCATATCTCGTTCCAAAAATTTTTTGGTTAGAGGCGTCCCCGAACCTACAGGAGACGCACAAAATAAAAAAGATCATGATAAGAATAAAATACATTTAGCCCTAGAAGTCATTGGATGTCAAGAAAGTCCTGTTACATTTTATAGAGTCGGTAAACCAAATCAAAATAAACGTTATCCCCGCATGATAAAAGTGATAATGAGTTCTGAACACCACACTCGAAAAATTCTTCGTAACAAAAATAAACTTTTGGAGAACAAATCTACTGAAACTTATTCTGTTATTGATGACAAGACACCTATGCAGCAACTTCGTTTAAAGGAACTTCGTACTGAGCTTGAAACTCGTAAAAATAATGGAGAAAATGACCTTACGATTAAATATGTGAATGGCTGTCCAAAGATAATGAAATTTCGTTCATAATTCTTCTGCACTAAAATTTACGGATTGGCTTCTTATGTATACGAATCTAAACTCTCTTATGTCCAAATTTAATGAATTTATAAGTACTGTTCAACTTTTAAAACCTCACATTATTCTCCTAACAGAAACGTGGCTTAATTCTTCTATTCCCGATGCTATTGTAAACATTGATAATTTTACTATATTTCGTAGAGACAGAGATACTCGTCGAGGGGGAGGAGTATGCATCTATTTAGCAAATGAAATTACCAACACTTTTTCCATCAGTAATAAAACAATAGACGTACCCGGTATAGAAATTATCCACTTACTTATTACTAAAAACTCTTTCATATTTAATATAGTTTGCATATATCGACCTCCCGATACAGTACTTACTCACGACAATATGCTTATTAACAAACTTGAGGAATTATCATCCCTTGAAAATCTTATTGTTGTTGGAGATTTCAATTTTCCAGAAATTAGCTGGCCCATTATTTCCAAAACTGATACTATTAATTCCCAAAATTTGTTTAAAAACTTTATCATGAACTCAAATTTATTACAACTGATAACTGAACCTACAAGGTTTAGAGCCAACAATAATCCTTCAATTTTAGACTTATTTTTCACAAATGACGATAAATTAATTTCTACACTTGAAGTGTCCTCTCCTGTAGGTCTTTCTGACCACTCGCTTATTACTGCTCACATTCAATTTAGTTTAACACCGCCTTGCAAAAATAATTTCGTAACGTATGCCACTACAAATTTCTTTGATGTAAATTCAGTTTTATCCCAGATAAACTGGCAATCTATTTTTCCTAATCACTCTGATCCATCGTCAATGTGGGACTCTTTCCTTCATACTGCTATTACAACAATTTCTGATCATACAACCGAACGGCAGGTATATAGAAATCGACTAAAACCTTGGATTAACCTCTCAGCTACTCATTTAATTCGACATAAGCGAAAGCTTTGGCGAAGATATAAACTCACTGGTTCCCCTGATGATTTTCTCGCCCACCGTAATTTTTCTAACCGAGTCAAACAATCTTTGCTAAAGTTAAGAACAGAATTTGAGGAATCTATCATTGCAAGTGGTAATAGTAAAAAAGTTTATCGGTACATTCGTACATCTTTATCTTCTAAAGTCTCCATACCATTGCTTCAAAAAGATGATGGGTCTTTATGTTCTTCGAATAACGAATCTTCGGAATGTTTATCGTTATTCTTTTCTCAAGTTTTTTACAGATGAATCTAACGATACCATTCCTCAAATAATGTGCCCTCGTTTGTCTAAAACTCTTGACAATATATCTTTCATACCGGATGAAATTAAATATCATTTAAGGAAACTGCGAAATAATTCATCACCTGGATTAGATGGACTCACCTCTTTTTTCCTCAAACAATGTGCAGATTCTGTAGCCATCCCTATATCTCTCATAATGACTGCTTCTTTTAATCAAGGTTCCCTCCCCTCGTCCTGGAAATTGGCTTCAGTTACTCCTGTATTCAAGAAAGGTAATAAACTTGATTGCAATAATTATCGTCCAATCAGCCTAGTTCCTATTGTCAGCAAGGTCATGGAATCGATTATTTCGGAAGCTATGTCCGAGTTCCTTCTTCAAGAAAATGTCATCCCTCACCAACAGCATGGATTTATCAAAGGTCGTTCAACGATCACAAACTTACTTCATTGTGTAAATGATTGGTCATTATCTTTAAACAATCGGAATCCTGTCGATGTAGTTTACTTAGACTTCTCTAAAGCTTTCGATCGTGTTCCAAAACGTCGATTACTAGCTAAATTGGATCACTATGGTATCCGCGGAAAATTAAACATTTGGATACAAGATTTTCTATCCGACAGATACTTCAGGGTTCGTGTTGGGGAAGACCACTCATTAGATAAGCCAGTCAAGAGTGGAGTTCCACAAGGATCAGTACTTGGACCGCTACTTTTTTGTGTCTACACTAGTGATCTTCCGCTCATTGTATCCAGTAAGGTTTCCATTTACGCTGATGACACTAAGTTATATGTGAATCCAATTATTAACCAACATATTCTTCAACAAGATCTTGACGCAATATTCAAATGGTCCTCAGAATGGTTACTTCCGCTTAACATTGAAAAATGCGTTGTTTTACATATCGGCAAAAATAACCCATCACTTCCGTACTTTATTAATGGACATCCTTTAAACTCTGTAACCTCACACAACGATCTCGGAGTGATAATTAATAGTGACTTAAATTGGTCTGATCACATAGTGTCGGTGTGTAAACGTGCTAACTCGAAACTGTTTTTGATTCGTAAGTGTTTTGCACGCATATCTCTAACCTCTGTTAGTAAACTTTACTCAATATACGTTAGACCTATTATTGAGTTTGCCGGACCAGTGTGGAATCCAGATCTTAGTCGCGATAAAATCCTACTTGAAAACGTTCAGCGTAAAGCCACAAGACTGGCATACGGCCGTGTAAGACCTAACTATGAAGATAGACTATTCATGGCTCATCTTACGACATTCGAGCAGCGACGTCTTCGAGGTGACCTAATTATGTCCTTCCGTATTTTAAAACATAATTTTGGGAACCTAAACAACATATTTACTTTGAATGAAGACGATAGATTAAGAGGCCATCAATACAAATTAAAGAGGGAACAAACTACTGCAAGGTCCAGGGCGAACTTCTTGCCAAACAGAATCTTTAATATATGGAACAATTTGGATCAAAACACCATATCGGCAGCTAATGTTAACATCTTTAAAAATAAACTTGACAGCACTTTATTTTTTTTATAGGATAGGATATTTTTTCTCGGACAGCATTATTTATTTATTTATTGTGTCACAATTCAATTTTCGTTAATTGTTTAACTACTTAACTTTATAATTAGTATTAGTTTTATAAGGATCTATTTTATTTTTGTTTATTTTTGCTTTTTGGGCATAATAGGAGCTCGCTCCTCTGCCCTTATTTGTTATATAATAATAATAATAATAATAATCATTTATCAAGTTGAGATCCTTGCTGTGCTGGAGTGATCTCGGTTTGGGAACCAAGATGGGAATAGTGAGGTGCTACATTCTTCCAGTGTTGCTATATGGAGTTGAAGCCTGGACATTGACGCAAGCCACAGAAAAGCGGATTGATGCCTTCGAGATGTTTATCTATAGGAGGATATTAAAATATTGTATGTGGATTATGTCACCAACGTTGGGGTTCAACAGCGTATGACAAAAGAAAAAGGATTGCTTAATTTAGTGAAACAATGTAACTTGAGTACCTCGGCCACGTGATGCAAAACGAGAAAAATATTGAATTCTTTAACTCGATAGGCAGGGTAAAGTATTTGGCAGGAGGAGACCGGGACGTTATCGTATCTCATGGTTGAAAAACCTCCGACAATATTTTGGGATGACCTCCGCGGAGCTATTTCGCAAAACAGTCAATGAAACCATGATAGCCTTGATGATCGCCAACATTCGGATCGGATAAGGCACTCCAGAAGAAGTAAAAAAACATTTTATTAATCTCTCCTTTTACCTTTTGTCGATAATTATACGTAATCCGGTATGTCTTCGATCGAACGTTTTCCAAGTTTTTCATCTCAAATGAATGCTCATACCTTTTGACCAGTTTATTTTCTGCATTTATTGTTTATAGTCTCTTAAAAGCAAACGGGTCACCTTTTCTTCTCCTTCTCTACAGATCAATTCTCTTTTTTTTTCTCAGATTCCTTACACATGTTTATCGTGTATTCTGCATCCTCGTTTTCACATACCTCTTCTTCAAATACCACTATTTCTAATTGATCCTGTCTATTTTCGTTTATGCCCACCTCATTCCATGCATCAAATATGTGAATTTCTTCGTTTAATCCTTTTTTCTTTTTCTTTCTTTCTCTTTCCTTCTTCTGGCCTCGTCTCATATAAGGAATGCTATGCTTTAATTTATTTTATCATTTCCTTTTCTGAGCTTGTCTCTTTTGTTAATCTTATTTCTTCTATTTCTTCAGTGCTCATCTCTTGTTTTGAAGAATTCCAGGTTGCATTTTCTTTTATCTTTTTTGTCACTTTCTTCTCCTTCTTCTTTGTCCTTGTTTCGTTGCCAAATAATCTCCACCGTTTGTTCTTTATCTGAAACGTCCATTTTCTGTTTCTCATGTTCCTTGTCCTTTTCCAACTTATCCTGTTCTTCTCCTTTTTCCTCTGTGAGTTTCATCTTCTTATTTTTGAAATCAATTACTACATGTTTTTCTGCCAATTCTTCTACTCCTACGATCATGTCATGCGACATGGTTGACATGATCACACATTGTAGTGCATAAAATTTCTTGCCCGATCGTACCTTTATCTATTGTTGCCAATGTCCGTTTATTCGCGCCCACTAAATTTACCCTAGGTATTTTGTAAATCAAATTTGTTACATTAACTTCTTCTATTAACTTTCTGTTGACTAGCGTTATTTCCGATCCAGTGGCTAGCATAATTTTAATTGGTTTCGCATTAATATATCCATCCACAAATTTTAAATTTATTCCATTTCTTTTATCATTATTTCCTGCATGGTTTATAAATTCCTTCGGGTGACAAAAAATTCATGTATGATTTTTTGTTTCTAGTAAGCGCCTTCGTGAAAAGACGCCTGTTACTCTTCAGTGCTTCTCATTTCGTCGCTTTGTCTCTCTTCCTCATATTCTTCTATCTAGGTAATATTTACCTCTCTTTCTATTTCTGTTTTCTTGATATGTGCGGGTGGTGTTTCGATTCTGGTTTTCTCGATATCTGTCCTCGTTCCATTGCTGATTTTTTGGTTTATAATTTCCTCTTCCGTTTTCTCTATTTTCTTTTTCCCTCCTGGGAATGAATACTCTTTTTGTATAGTCCGTTTTATAATTTTGTCATCTATCTCTGTATTCATGTGTTTCGTAATTTTCGTGCGATCTTTTAGCAATCGCGATTCTCATAGTTGTAGGAATTGGAAGAAGCCATCTACATCTTTGTAATTTTGCAGAGTGATATGGTCTTCTAGCATTTCTTAAAAATGTCTTGCAATCAGTTCGACTAATTGTTCTGATGAATAATTATACTATAAATGTTTGCAATATTACTTACTTGTAATGCGTATGTTTTTTCTGAGATACTCACTTCTTCTATGTCTTCTTGAATAGCGTTCTCCAACTTGATTTCCAAATTCTCTAGTTCCTCTTTCTGGTCATTCTTTATCGCCTTTATTTTTTTCTCCACTTCTTCCATTTGTTGTACCATTTCTTTCTTTATCCCCTCTACACATCCTTTAATTTCCTGTTCATATTTTCCAGACGCTGCTCTATATTTCTGTTGTTTAGTTCTATTGCTTGTCTTGTTTCATCCACTTGTTGTTGTGCTCGTTTTTTATTTTCTTACATTGCTTGTTTTGTTTCATGTTGATTGTATTTGATTGCTTGTTTTGTTTCCTGTTGATTTTCTTTACTTGCTTGTGATTGTAACAAGTTTTAAAATTTTTTCTATTCCCGATTTCTGCGGACTTTTTGTCTCCATAATTGTTGTTTCTAAAATGTCTTCTTGTTCTAAATTTTTTTCTTGTTTTTTGTTTTCTTTGCTTTTGTTTTTTGTCACACACATATCTTGTCACCCAAATGTAATAAATTGTAAAATATTAAAAAAAATAACATCAAATCCAAAAATAAAATAAATAATGAGAAATTATATATCATAAAATTCAAATATATCAAACTGGACCAATCCATAAATAAATTTTCAATCATCTGTGTTTCCTTTATCTTTCCTTTCAAAATTGTCACCAGAAATACTTTGAAATACCTTGATCCATGGCTTGGGGGCCATGTTATTATGATATGCTTAAATAAAATTTCTTAGGATTCTTGACTGCATAAAATTTACCTTTAATTCGTGGCTTGCAGTATTTCTTTGTTGCTTGCTATCTTCAGGATAGCCAAGGAGAATAAGTATAACCAACACAAATTTTATAAAATTTCAAATACCATTTATTTATTATACCATATAAAACATATAAAGACCGTGCACAATTTCTCCAGTAATAATAGTTAACTCCTTTTTTACCAAATGTATTTAATTTATGGAGAAAATTTCTCTAATTATTATTTCTTAAAAGAAAGAAAAAATTTAATTCTGTGTCAATTATCTGATTTTAATTTTACTTTCAATTGAATTTATTTTTACCTGTGAAACTCTACTCTTTGAATCAATTAATTTATGTCTGTAATAATTTATGAATAAAGCATTTGTGTCGCAATGACTGCTACTTGATATGGGTTTTTTAACATATATGGTACAAAAACAACTCTCATCTCACAAATAATTTGACTGACCTTAAATGTAATATACGTGATGTTTTCCAACGGTACCTATTGATTCTCCTGATTGTGTTCCCACATAGCTGTCCAAATTCTCCAATACGTATTTCTCTGCTTCCTCCTTCCAAAACTGTTACAAAAAATAGCACTCGTTCAGATTCTCTCCACAATTTGGAATCTCTTCAGACACAAGGAGTTTGGATCGACTTGGTCTCGGTTCGCCTTCCACTATTCTGCAATCACCTACTTAACCACAAAACAACACAACTTGTACTTATCTTTTAACACAATGTTTTCCAACTGGACTCCTCGTTCTGGCTGGTAAAAACACAATCCTCGAAATTTTCTCATTCAATGTTAACATCTGATTAACATTTTTTTTTGTACGTTTACAGGCAAATCCGCATTTATAAAAACAACTTCTGGTTTATACCATTACCTTTGAGAAAAATAATACGAAAGGTAATATCTATAAAATATTAATTTGAAATTCTTATCCTGAGAGAAGATTATCAAATTAAATATTTTGCTCTTATGTTAAATCTGTGGACCAATCTTTGCAGACTATCTTCATCTAGTGCTACTAATATTGCATCGTCTGCATAACAGAGCACTTTTATTTATTTATTTTTTTTTTTTTTCATTGTGTATCCTCTTCCAATGCTTACGCTTTTACTGATTTCATCCATGAACAAATTGAAGAGCATGGGTCTCAATGAATCCTCTTGTCTTATTCCGCTGCCTTTTTTATAGGTTCTGTAAGTTTTCCATCTATTCTGACTTCCATTTTGTTGTTTTGGTAAATGATTTCAATAGTTTTTATAATATTTAGGGGAACTTCTCTATTATACCGAAGATGGATTACATCTTTGAGTCTTACTCTGTCCAGCGCTTTCTTTACGTCAACCAGTCACAGCAATGCTGGTCTATTATACTCTAGTGATTTCTTAGTAATTTGCTTTATATAAAATATTGAATTTGTACAAAAACAAAACTTATGCATATCAAAGACGCCTATAATTTAAAATTATTTTCGATTATATAGGGTCAATCGGAACAACGGATTGAACCAAAGATGTGTTTTTTAAATTAAATACCCTGTACGGTAAACCATCTTTGAATGTATTTTTATAGGCCCCAAGTTATTAATTTTTTAAATATTTACACTTTATTGAAGAAAACGGTAATATTTAAAAGGCTATGGTTGAGGATTCCAGAATAATAAAAATGTAAAAATAAAAATGTAATAAGTTTGTCTGAGCGAAATGGTCGAAAATACCGGTTGATAGCAGTTAAAAAGGCTTTTATCAAAGATAAAAAATACAAGACAGCTAGTTCGCTACGTTACTGGTTTGAAGTATCAGTTAAGTGAATTTTTAAAGCATGCTTCGATATATATATATATATATAATATATATATTATATATATATATATATATATATATATATATATATATATATATAAATATATATATATATATATATATATATATATATATATATATGTGTGTGTGTGTGTGTGTGTTAATAACTGTTCAAAAAGTTGTCTAATATGTTTAAGGCATAGTCATATGCGGTTGATAAAGGAGTACTGAACGCCATTATAGCATTTTAGGTTCAACACTGACATTTACATTTAAAATTAGTAAAATACATTCATAATGGGTTGCCAGCTAAAAAGTGGTCGCAAATATTTTTAATTCAATTAATATTCAACTATACAGGTATGAGAAGTAATAGTACCTATACTATTACTTCTGTATATGTATATATATATATATGAGAGGTATATTTTCAAAATGTACAATCTCCATATTTTAGAAAAAATGAGTTAGATGTCGCATGACATTGATTTTCTAGTCCTGAATCGAAACAATAAAAAAAAAACTCTTTAATAATAATAATATTCATTCTCCAATAAATTTTGAGGACAGAAAATTAGACTTTAATTCAAAACGTACAATCTCCAATGACATTTAATTTTCAAACCGTACAATCTCCTAACCAATAGTTAAAGTCAAAGAGTACAATCTCCAATGCGTTTTTCTTGTTTATAGCAGCGAATATTTCAAAGCGTGCAATATCCTGTTCGGACTTGTCAACAAATCTTCCGCTAAAAACGTTGTGTTTTTACATTATATGTTAGGGTTAGTTGCATGTGATTTGTGAAGCATTACAGTTTGTTTATTAAAGTAGTATCATATTTGTTCGAATTCTTAAAATAATAAATCGTGTAATGGAGGTAAATGTTACTCCTGTAGCTAGTAATAAAGCACTAAAAAGACAACGTATTACCACATCATGGAAAAGAATTCAGCAAAAAAATTTGAGGTAAGTTGCATCAAAGGATTTTGTATATCTTTGTATAATTAAGGATTTTATTTTAGGTATAGTCCACATTCCCCAATTTATCCGAAATGTGGACATAAAAGTTGTGCTTTTCAATGTACGTTACTACAAATGAACGAAATAATATGTTTCCACTCTAAATTTTATGGAATGAAGCAGAAAACATTTCAATATAATTTTCTGTTGAAATATTGCAAAACAGTTCCAATACCAAAAAAATCGCAACATGTTGCAAAAACATTTCAAACACAATTTTATAATCTGACTAACGAAAACAGAATGTTGGCTGTGTGTAAGAAGGCTTTCATGGAAGTTTTGGGTATAACAAGGAGACGAAATGATACAGTTACAAAAAATTTCTATAGAACTTCCCTTCCTACAATGGAAAATCGAGGTGGCGATAGAAAGCTGGAAAAGTACACGTTGAAAAAAATGCTGTTATGGATTTTATTAACAAACTCCGCGTAATTGAATCTCATTATTACCGGGGACGAAGCCAACGGTTATATCTGGATTCTTCTTTGAATATAAAGTCGATGTGGAAAATTTACTGAAAAGAAAATGAAAACCTTCCAGTAAAAGAAAGCTATTTCAGTAAAATTTATAATACACAATATAACCTTGGTTTTGGTTCTCCTAGAACCGATGCATGTTCGACATGCTTACAATTGACTGAGAAAATAAAAGCGTGCCATGATAACGACATGAAATCCAACTTAATCATCCAAAAAAGGGTACATACGTTGAGGTCCAAAGCATTTTATACCCTTTTAAAAGAACGGGATGAAGGTGTAGAAACGTTTTCTTTTGACTGTCAGAAAAATCAGGTTTTGCCTAAGATTCCGGATCAACAGGCGTATTATCTACGTCGATTTTATATGTACAATTTTACCGTTGTCAAAGGAACTTCTAAAGTAATTTAAATCCATCTAATTTCACTTCTTTCTGTTGGACCGAAAACGAGTACAAGAGGTTGCCTCCTGCATTTATTACATTCTTGAATCGGCTAATTTTGGAGATGATATTCATACTATCAGGCTCATGTGTGATGGATGCGGAGGCCAAAACAAAAACACGACACTCATATCTATGTATTGTTATTGGTTTTCTAGACAAGATAAAATTAGAAAAATTTAAGTAATATTCCCAGTGAGAGGACATTCTTTCATGCCTCCAGACCGGGTTTTTGGGAATATCGAAAAGGATATTACAAAAAGGAGATAATTTTAAAACCACATGAATATCTGGAGATATTTTCAAAGTATAGTACTGTTCATTGGGTTGGAGAATTAGTCGAAATATATAACTGGAAAAATGAAACAAGTAAGCACATTAAGGCTCCAGGACAATGGCATTTTGCTTTCTCAAAAATGAAAAGGATTATTTTAACTAAAAGCTCTTAAGGCACAGTGTTAGTCCGCGGTGAGTTAGCTTATAATTCATCATCATCAAAGACAATCGAGAAGACAATGCAGCACCAGAAAATGGAACTGTCGACGATGAAACGTTGTGTGCGAACGTCGAAGAAGATGATGGATTTTCCATTTAATTAACTATTTTTGAATAATTAAATGTGTATTATCTTAATAAAATAAATAAGTTTAATAAATGATGCTAAGTTATTTTCAATGTGGACAAACTCCATTAGTTATTTTCGTAATGTACAATATCCAAATATTTTTCTAGAATTACTTAGTTATTTTTGAATAGTTTAAAGAAAAAAATTGTAATATTAACTCGTAGTTGTCATATAAATTTAATAGAAAAGAAAAATTAATTTAATTGTTCATATGAAATAGGTTATCTGTTTTTTTTTTTTTTTTTTCGATTACTGAAAATTTAGGAAACATGGAGATTGTACACTTTGAAACTATACCCCTCGTACATAATATTTTGTGTTGGTGAGAGGAATAAAAGGGCCGATAGAAGACTATTTTTTTATTGCACGAGCTTTTAAATGTGTTTAAATTTCGTTGCAAGAGCAGATTAATCTAGATTATTTGATTGAAATGTTTTAAATTAATTAAAATGTTTTAAATTAATTAAAATCATTTAAATTAAATTAAAATTAATTTGTAAAATGTATTAGGGAAACATTAATTTTCCGTCTTAGCAGTTTTCCTCTAAATATATTTCTTAACATTTAAGAACTTAATGTTAATGAAGTTACTTAAGTTAGCAGCTTCAATTAACCAATTAACAGTCTTCAGACCTTTTATTGACTCCAACCCACCCAAACTCAATACTGTTTTTTTTCAAACGAATTCAAACATTAAATTTATTATTAATAACTTTTTTATTATTAATTTTAAGAAAAAAGTTATTCTTTATAAAATGTATTGCATAGTAGTAAGATGCAATCGTCAGATGTCAAATTTTATCAATACTATACGAGATATGTAAAAAATTATGAATTTTGAATTTCGCTTTACAGTTATATACCTTAATATTTCACAATATCAAAAATTGTTATTATGAAAAGTTTCGAATTAAAAAGTATGTTTTAATATGCAATTTACATACAACCATCAGATATCAAAATTTTATCAATATAACACATTAATACATTAAAAATTTAATACATACATAATACATACAAAATACATTAAAAATTTAATAGTCCAGTCGTCAAGAATTTAACCTCTAAAAATACTATGAACAAACTAAATTTCGCTACAACTTTTGTCAATTTTTTGACCCCAAAAAATATGCAAAAATGTTTATTACTCCTACTTCCCAGCGTTCTTGTAAAATCCCGTACTCGTAGGGGAAAAATCGATTTATAAAGAATATTACGCTGTAGTAAAAAATGTTTTTTATAAAAAATGTAGCTAACATAATTTTTAACAAAAATGAAAATTACCATTTTGTGTGTGGAATAAACTGTTTTCTCAAAAACAACGCTTGAAGCGACCGGCAATGTCGACTGTCAGTTACGCGCACGAAATCAGTTTTAAATAAAATTTGTATCAGTTTGACGGTAAAAATTCGATTTCATTTGATAAGAGTATTCGATTGACAAAAATCAAAATGGGTTGTTTGTATTTTGCCGTAAATGAAGACAGTTTCTACAAATCCCTTCAATAAATAAACGTTGGGCGACTTTTGTCATTTTTTACGATTCTCATGAGATCAATAACATTTATGAATTCCATTGACCGATGGTGGTGGAATGTCTATTATTAGAGCCTAATATTTAAAGCTTCTAACATGTAATTTCGTTTTTGAGTTTTGGCAGCAAATACGAGGGATTTGAAATATACCTCAAAACGCAGATTTTAAATTTTCACCTTAAAAAACGATCGTATGTCACAGAAAATGACTCTACGAAGACGATATTGGGTTGAGTTTTTAGCTGAAGTTGTGTAGTTTCGAAAAACATACTTACGTAATAAAAAACAGTTTTAAACGTTTTAGATCGTTTGTAATGAAAAAGTTTAAATTCAGTTTTTTGTAGGCCTATCTCAAATGACTCACATTTGTTGCCAATACTTAAAATAGAAATTTAATTCTATAGATTTTAAAAATTAAACTTTAAATCGTGAAAATATGGCAAAAAAAATTATTTTTTTCTCCGACATAGAAATTTATGGTAAATCGATTTTTTCTGTCCCTAGAGAAATTATAGTGACTGTCAAATTGAAATTATAGTGGCACTAAGCTAACAAGATGTAGCGGGGCTAGTACTATGTGACATGACGACTAGATCCCGATCGGAAGATGTGCTGGTCTTTTATACACTTAGTGTTTGAGAATTCGCAGCAATCTTCCATCGGGAGGCCAATGACAAAGCAGTTAATAACGAGCTTTGTGATTGGCCGGCCAAAGTGACAATCTGTGTCGTGATTGGTCACTTTGGTGACCTATAGGGTAAGAGTGGTCGTCACTCAGTCAGACACTCAGTCGCGGTTCTTCTCGTGTTTAATGCAAGTTTATCTTATACACATATTTTATCATATTTTATTATATATATTTTATTATAATATATCTATATATCAATATATCTTACCTAAATAAGCCGCTCTCTTAACAAGCCGAACAGCTGATACATATTTAACCAAGTTGCCCCAGATGAATTTATTCATTACCTTGTTTTGTTATTTGGTATGGTACTTTAATTATGACAACCTCTTTAAAATGTGAGTATTGACTATTAACACCCTCAACAAAACAGCATCTTTGAAAAATATCAAAGTATGTTATTAGCTGTTAAAATGTATTGCAATAATTAAACTATACGGAATTATCTCTTCATTGTCCAATAATATGTTCTATTTTTGTAAGCTATAGATATAACATTTTGTTGTATACCTATATAACCTATAGATAAGAATTAATATTAAACTTCCAGCTGAACCGCGTCGATTATTGTTGCGTCGAGCTTTCTAAATCCTCTTTGATGTCTTCTTCATGGCTTTCGAGGTCTCAGTCTCCTGAACCCCCAGACACTACTCTACTGATTACTAAACAATGCGTTATTACTACTGGAAAGAAAGGACGGGGTTTATTCATACCGTCGATGGTGACGTGGTTTGGGTGAAGGTTGGTGTGGTGGTTAGCGTCGTGATTGGCGCAAGAATTGGCGCCAAGTTGGCGCGAACATTTCTGACAGTAGGATTTTGATTTATCGGGTGAAGCGGACGATATTTTCTTAATGAGAGATCTCCATGTCGAAGGTAACTGTATGCTGTCATTTTTGCCGTTTTAGTAGCGTCATTTAAATTACTTCGTTCCGATCAGAACATACATATTTCTGAACTATATTCTTTAGAAATTATATGGTATACTCAACCTTAGTGAATTAAGACATTTCTATTTGCCGGATGTGCAAAAGGCCCTTAAATTTTTATGGTGGTATTTTACGAAGAAATATCTTTTACATAAAAAATATTTGTATATATAATGTATCTAGCTGTAAAAAATTATCTTCTATTTTCAAAACCAAAAAATAGTCATCACTTATATTTGTAATATGTATTCTCATATTGAATCGGTATTAAGTTTACAATTTTATTTTATTTTATTTTATTTTATTTTATTTTATTTTATTTTATTTTATTTTATTTTATTTTATTTTATTTTATTTTATTTTAGTTTATTTTATTTTATTTTATTTTATTCTATTTTATTTTATTTTATTTTATTTTATTTTATTTTAGTTTATTTTATTTTATTTTATTTTATTTTATTTTATTTTATTTTATTTTATTTTATTTTATTTATTTTAATTTTATTTTATTTGATTTTATTTGATTTTATTTGATTTTATTTTATTTTATTTTATTTTATTTTATTTTATTTTATTTTATTTTATTTTATTTTATTTTATTTTATTTTATTTTATTTTATTTTATTTTATTTTATTTTATTTTATTTTATTTTATTTTATTTTATTTTATTTTATTTTATTTTATTTTATTTTATTTTATTTTATTTTATTTTATTTTATTTTATTTTATTTTATTTTATTTTATTTTATTTTATTTTATTTTATTTTATTTTATTTTATTTATTTTATTTTATTTTATTTTATTTTATTTTATTTTATTTTATTTTATTTTATTTTATTTTATTTTATTTTATTTTATTTTATTTTAATTTTATTTTATTTTATTTTATTTTATTTTATTTTATTTTATTTTATTTTATTTTTTTTTACTTTACTTTACTTTACTTTATTTTATTTTATTTTATTTTGTAATCCTTAAAAGCATACTTATTCCTTTTTTCTAGAAAGTCATCGGACCTTTGTTTATAAACAATAAGCAATTTAAAAAGAAACATTTGACAAAATAAAAATTCAAGTATAGACAAAAATTCATAAATTCAAATTTATAAATATTGCAATATGTCCGGTGTTTTTTGTTTAATTTGGGATACCTTGTGGCATAGATCATAAAAATGCATTGAGTTAATTTTTGAATTGTTTATTTCACCAAGTAATTGGTTTAAAAAATTTAAAATACATATATATGTTGCAAAATCTTACTTTTGCATTTTTAGAAAAGTTGTTAATAATTTTCAACAAATCGACTTTTGAATAAATTTTTGCAAGAATTTATCAACAAATTAACAAAAATAACTTTAAAAACGCTCGTTTTAACTAATTTTGTGTTTTTTTTTTAAGTAAAATTGTGTCACTTTTAATATTTAAAATCAAATAGCGATCTTTCATTGATTATAATATATTGTTTATAAATCAATATAAGGTTGAATGTTCGAATAAATGAACTTTGATGGTACACAAGGCAAATATCGAACACAGTAGTTAATCAAATCTTGCCCAAGTACTTTCGATCACAAGATCATCCTCAGGGGCATTTCGTCAGTTGTGGCCTATCCAGCAGTAACAGAATGTCATAAATGTAAATTGGGACATAACAAATATACTAAACAAAGACAAACAAACACTTTAAAAATTTAAAAATTGGAGAAGCTACATTTTATATAGAAGCCGGAGACAGAATGATTCGGATGAGCCGGATTCTGTCTCCGGCTTCTATATAAAATGTAGCTTCTCCAATTTTTAAATTTTAAAGTGTTTGTTTGTCTTTGTTTAGTGTATTTGTTATGTCCCAATTTACATTTATGACATTCTGTTACTGCTGGATAGACCACAACTGACGCAATGCCCCTGAGGATGATCTTGTGATCGAAAGTACTTGGGCAAGATTTGATTAACTACTGTGTTCGATATTTGCCTTGTGTACCATCAAAGTATATTGTTTATAAGTGAAAAAATGACATTTAATCCTTTGCATATTTTGCTTATTACATATTTTTATCACGTTTAAGGTCGATTCAGACACATCAGTCACGTCTCGTCACAGTCCTGGCGCCGAACCGAACAATCCGTCTACAAAATATTCTTTAATAAAAATATGGCGCCGGCATTCACATTCATCAGGCGACGAACAGTTTCCCAGCTGTCAGATAGTTGATAGTTCTGTGACCAAACAGGACCGATTCGGCGCCGAGACTATGACGGGACTGATGTGTCTGAATTGACCTTTAGGGTCGATTTAAACACATCAGTCACGTCTCGTCACAGTCCCGGGGCCGAACCGAACAATCCTTCATACAAAATATTCTTTTAGAAATATATGCCGCCCGCATTCATATTCATCAGTTGACGAACAGTTTCCCAGCTGTCAGATAATTAATAGTTCTGTGACCAAACAGGACCGGTTCGGCACCGGGACTGTGACGGGACTGATGTGTTTGAATCGACCTTTACAAGTTTATTAAAAGCAAGTTTTAGATACCTGTATCAAAGAGTGTCACGAAAAAGGCTTTTTATTTACTAATTTCTCTAGTCTATATATCAGAGCACCACAATCCCCAGACAATAGCTGCAATCGACCTTTGTAGCAATTATCAACGAGTCAAGTGCAAGAACCTCCTCAAATCACATAAAAATAATAGCTTTAATGAGTTAAAACTTAAAACTTAAAAACACTTCAAAACATTTTTAAAAATAATACACAGCAGAATTGTTAAAACTCTTTAAAATGAAATAAGTTACACACAATTTGGCTTTAGACATGGTATGAGCACAAGAGATGCTTTGTTCGGCTTAAATATGATAGTCTAGAAATGGATAAACGTGAATTAGGACATGTAGTTGTATTTTTTAGACTTTTAAAAGGCGTTTGATAAGGTCTAAGATATAAAGCTTGTTGATATATTAAAAAACAAAAATATTGCCAGTCGTGATAAAAAAATTGCATCTTATCTAAATTGGAATTAAACCACCAAGAACCATTGTTACCGAACTACAAGGTACGAGTTGACAACTGGAATACTCAATACATCAAAATACAGAGAGGAATACACCAGGGTTGAATACTGTCCCCACTACTTTTCAATGTCGAGAGTGAAGCGGTATACAAATAAGCGCTCTCAGATTTAATAGAGGGTATATCTGTCAATAACGAAGTTTTGAATAATGTATGTTTTGCAGACGATACAGTAATAATGATGGATACAACAATGATTTGCAAAACTTAATGCAATGCCTTAATGAGTACTGTCATGAGTATGGACTGAATATGAATTTACAGAGAACTTAATGCATGATCATGACTAAATCAACAAATACAAATATCTAATTGACTAGTCAGGCTACTCTAATTGAGAGTGTGGATACCTACAAATACTTTGGAAAATGGATAACATCAAATCTAGACCAAACTAAAGAAATTAAGACACATATTGAACTAGCAAGTGTATCATCCATTAAACTTAAAAAGTTTCTTTGTTGTCGGGATATAAGGTTAGAATTATGCCTAGGGATGCTTGCAAGCGTGAAACAAGTTCATCTGAATAAATTAATACCTTCGAATTTTGGTACTACAGAAAAATTCTACGAATATTATGGATTTAACAAATTTCAGACGTGCAAGTAATTAGAAGGATAGAAAATAAAGCGGAAATAATATTAAATATTAAAAATCGAATTTATTACTTGGACAGGTGATGAAAGGGTAAAAATACTTTACCCCGGTTGAAAATACTCGACGTTTAATATCGCTACATTAATCTTAACCTATACTCGCTCATGTTGACATCAATTTTTGCCACCCCTATAATATACTCATTCTTAATTTTATCATTTTTTACCGCTCCACTCATCTATCTAAACATTCTCAATTCCACCACATGCATACGTCGTTCTTCTTTCTTTTTATCTGCCTTATGTTCAGTTCCGTACATAATTACACATAAGTACACATTTTTATAGAATTTTCCCTTCAGAATCAGCACTCACTTCCTTCCACTCAATCCATCCAAAATTAATTCTACTGCATGCATCTCCATCTATTTCCCCATTACTCTGTAATACCGATCCTAGGGACTTTTATCTAGGAACTATTACTTTTATCATTTCACCATCCAAAGATATCATTTTATTTGTAGTAACTCCATCTTTAAATATACATTCCAAATACTCTGTTTTTTCCACAAGAACTTGTCTCCACTGTTCCAGTTTTTGTTCTTAATCTGCGTGCTGAAAAACTTAAGGCGGCATCTGAGAGTGGGCATTCTGATTGTTATTTATTCTGTGTTTTGGTAATCATTTATGTTATTGTCTTCTTTAACTTAACTGGTTTCTGTAAAATTCTTCATTTAATAAACTGTCAAAGTACTTTTTCCATCTCTTGTTCACATCCTTTTCGTGGACTAGTATTTTGTTATTTTTATATTACATCTAATCTGATTAAAATTTTTTGTTTACTTTGCCCTATCTTTCTTTGGTTATTTTTTATATCTTTGTTTCTTCTTCCACGGGTACAATCGGTTAAGTAGTTTTTAAGCAATTATATTTGTTTATCCCATTTGAAAGAGCAAATGTACAGGTACTTTGTCAATAGTTAAAATGTTGTTTTTGTGTGATTCTCTTATCAGTCTATAAAAATAATGATAAAATAATTTACTATTCTAATACTATGATTAGTTTATATTTTTTTGTTCCTGCAATTAGAAAGGCAAATTTAAGTAGTTATCAAAACATTTTTATTTAAGGGATTTATTTTATTTAAAATACTAAAAAAAATATTTTGTCAAGCATAAAGTTTTTTTTTTTCAATTTTTAAATTAACTTGTATGAACCTGTAAGAATATGAAATAATTAAGAAACCTAAGAAGGATCATTTTTAATACTTAGTCGAGAAAATCTTAATACCATCCATTTCTTGAGCTAATGACTTTCTACCAACACCCTGTATCGAATTCAAACACAATTGTGTAATGGTACTAATGGTAATAATAAAAATGTAAGTGGGGATCACCAAACTGCGTTAGAGGATCACTGTATTCCAAAATGTTGCACGCCCCTCTATATGTTTATAAATGTAAAAACCGAGAGACTGGGCCTTTACACAGAGTTGCCGTCTATGCCGTACCGTCCAAAATTTCAAAATGGACCTACCTCAGTTATACGCTAAATACAACGAACTTCAAAAAACTGATAATATTTTTGTTTTGGATAATTTTTTGGACGTTTCACAATGGCAAATGGAAGAAGAAACTGCTTTCGATATTGGTTGTGGCGATGGAAAATTTTTATTTGAATATCTCATTCCAAAACTACCTAATAATTTTGCAAAATTCGTAGCTTGCGACTGTTCCGAAAAAATGATAGAGTTTGCTAAAAAAAAGTACTATTTGCCAAAGGTTGATTTTGTTAAATTTGATGTCAGTTCGGACGAAATACCTGAAGAATTTGAAAACACCTTTAATCATATTTATTCCTTCTATGCGCTACATTGGGTTAGGAGGCAAAGGTAAGTCAAATTTTAATTTTATCGTAATATATTAACTATATTTCTTACCTCTAATTCAATCGACTCTTATATTTTTTTATGCTTTACTTGGTTTGTGTATTTATGAATATGAATTATGATTAGATATATTTAAATATGCGAAGTACTATTTTGTTAACAAATGCAATAGTTCAATACTTCATTAACAAATTCAAGTAGTCAAATAAATTATCGTGGATGAATGGATCAAGATATCCAAAGCCACTAATTAAATAAAAAACATATATTATTTTTAAATCTTGAAAGTTTTTCCAACTAAACTGACGTATTTTACTTTCTGTTGTATTTAAACATTATACATAGTGTTTTCTAAGTAATCTGAAATATTTTTATAATCTAAATATATATATATATATATATATATATATATATATATATATATATATATATATATAATATATATATGGATATCTTGGGTTTAGTAGTCAATATTGGCCTTTAAGTAAAACTCTTTTAGGTTTGTTAAGCTTTCGAGTTTATTGTACTCTTTTTCAAAACGTACTAAAAATTAACATAAAAAACTACATTAGAAAAATGAAGTTGTTATATCAATTTTTCTAATGTAGTTTTTTATGTTAATTTTTAGTACGTTTTGAAAAAGATTACAATAAACTCGAAAGCTTAACAAACCTAAAAGAGTTTTACTTAAAGGTAAATATTGACTACTAAACTCAAGATATCCTTATATACTACTCACATAGTCACTAAAGCCCTTTCTAAGAAAAAAAAAATAAAAAATAAAAAGGGGCTATATTTTATAGTCCATTTCCATCATATTGATAGCACATTATGTATGCAAATCCCTAAACTGTTGATACGGGTGACTCATGAAAAATAGATATTTGTCAACAAGTTTACAGAAGTATATAGGAAAACAATTTTAAATTGAGTATAACCACCAGGTATAAAGGTTGAAGCAGAATAGAATACAATAGTTTTGAGGGTTACTAATCCCTAAATAAAGTTGCCAGTGTCGGAGTGATGGAGATTAATGAATGAGGTACTAATGAATTTGCAAGAAATGTAAGATGTTTATTTTATTGATTATATATAAAATAATGTGTGGCCGTAACAGGGGTCGATTTGTAAAAAAAACGAATATTATTTTAATCAAATTCCACATTTTATTTTCTTCCTTGTGAGCATGACTAACAGAATTTTCCAATTTTCTGGAGTTACTTTTGATAAGGAATGTTCTAATAATTGTTGTAAGTCCTCTAATTTAAAAGTTTTGTTGTTGCGTGCGACTTCACCCTTTACTTGAGACCATATATTTTCTATCGCATTCGGATATAGGATTCAGATCACAGTGGTATGGGGGTAAACGTAAAATAATTACATCACGGTTTAATGCCATTTCATCAATTATATATTTTTTATAAGCTGCTTTATGTTGCCTTACAATAGGTAATAATTCCTTTTTTGTCGAATTCTCCTTGTACTCAATTGCGTGTTTATCCAACCACTCAATTATCTCTCCTTTTTTCCATGCCGTTGTTGGTAATTTTTCTAATAGTCTTGAATGGTAACTAGCATTATTCATGACTATGACAGAATTTTTTGGAATTTAATCAAACATTTGCTCAAAATATTCTTCAAAAACGTCAGCAGTCATTCCCTCGTGGTAATCTTTGGTTAATTTTGAGGCATAACTTAATAATCCACTATTGACAAAACCGTATTCGTTTCCAATATGGGTTATTATGAGTCTGCGTCCTTTTCCAACGGGAATATTGTTTATTCCAGTAGATACACCTTCGATGAATGTCTGACGGGAACTTTTCACATTTGTATCAACCCATAGATATGGTACAGTATGACCTTCATTTAGCTAAATCTCGTCCAACTAAAAAATTGTTTTCCCTTCTTCTCGGTACTTTTTAATAGTTCTTAGATAATCTCGTCTCCAACATACAATGTAATATTTTTCAATTAAAACGGATTTTCTTCTATTCTTTTGCAAACGAAATCCCATCTCTCTCTCTCAATAGTCCCCATAATTTCTTGTTGCTTATAAAGGTAACTCTTCGTTTTCTCTAATTAATGTTTGGATTTTGTCCAATGTTGGAAATTCTTTGATAAAAAAAATGAGTGGACGCTGCGTCTTATCACGTTTTTATGTATTTCTTCAATTTCCAAGGGTTTACTCCCTCCACTCTTCTTGGGAGATGAAACAGTTCCTCCTTTTCTTTCTTTTAGGAATCTATAAATTTTTACTTCTCCAACCCCTGTCATATTTGAACATATGTTAACGATTTCACGAACATTACTTAAAGGGCGTTGATGTACAAGTGCATCGTTTACATTTAATATTATATTTTTCTCTCTTAGACTGGAGGCACCTTTAAAACCACACTTAACCGGGATAAAACCTGTTGTCGACGTCATTTTTAAATGCAAATAACAAAATATCGACACCAAAAACGTAGGTAGGTAAGACATGAACAATGTACATCTACAAACTAAATGGAAGATGCAAGCAATTTCTAATTTATATTATTGGCATAAGCTGTAATGTGGCATAAAAACTACTTAAACTATCATTAGTGAAGCCTTATCAGTAATTCCAGGTAATCGTTCAAAGAAGGTATTCTTTTTGTGTCAGGCGATATCTTGTATAGAAAACAATAATCACCTTTAAATTAGTGTTTACATTAATTTATTTCGTGAAACATTGAATTCTCTCGTTAATCACCCGTGTATAATTAACAATATTTAACATACCGACGTTTTTTACGCACAAAAAAGGTATAGTGAGATTAGTGGACACTTATTTTACAGAAGATTTTTTAAAAGATAATGAATTGTTGACAGCATCTTAAAATATTAATTTTTTTTTATTTATTTCAAAACAAGTATAGGGTGACGCCTATGCTTTTTTGACCTGTTGAGGATTTACATACATAATGTGCTATCAATATGATGGAAAAGGACTATAACTATTTTTTACTCGAGCTTTCAATTGTGTTTACAATTATTATCAAGAGCTGCTAAAAAATACAAAATATCTTACAAAGTTGAACTAGAATGAAAAAAAAAAGTTGTTAACTCACCAAATAAAATTAGTTTGGTTAATAAAATTGCTTCTAACATATTTCAAAACATATTACTATAAAAATGTTTTTATTTAATAATTGTTTCTCTGAAATTTTGATATAATTTTGAAAAAGTTTCTTAACACAAAAATTTTTATTTCTGATAATTATATTGCTAAAAATAAAATTTTGTTTAAAAATTCTTTTTTGTTTAGTAACAAAAAAAAAAGATTTATTTACCATTGATAGATACCTGAAAAAATTAACAAATATATGGAAAATTAAATCAAAATGTGATATTTTACTGGTTTCATATAAACTCCAAAGAAATAATTATAAATTTTGCTTAGATTTTAAATTTCTGATCTTTTGTTTAAATTATTATTACTGTTGCTAATACAAACCATTTCCAAAAAAAGTCCTTTTGAATTTATTACTTTCACTACATAAAATTTTAATGTTATCAAAATCCATATTATGGTCTTTGTCGATTACATGCTCTGTCAAAGCACAAGATGGTTTTTTAAATCTGCAATCGCT